>JZKD02S1673894.1:420204-432317 GCA_000966675.3 Picea glauca
CTCAAACCCTCATGAAGTGCGCCCCTTCTCCTCCTCAAGATGTGCGCCCTCCTTCTCTTCCTCACAAGTCTCAAGTGAAGAATGAGTCTCCAAAATGCCTTTACCCTCTCTTTAGTCTCCTCATGCCAACCCTAAAAGATCAATGGCCTAGATTAGATCTAGTCAAGTCTAATCAATGGGTGAAATCAACTCCAATAATCTCACTAAGGAAACCCACTTTCCTTAGTTGTTTTGTGTCTATTAATTCACCCACATTGTGAATTAATTGTCACTATATGACTTAAGTGACATATTTCACTTTTGACTTAAAACTCCTAAGTCAAAGTGAAATTAGAATCATAAAGTAAAGTACAAGGGTAATAGTCTTCCCCCTTTGTGCTTAGAGACTCATAAGCACATGGGGACCACTTTCCAAGGTATCCAAATCTCAACATTTTCTTGGTATGCAAGTATGGCAAGGAGATAGTAGAATTTGAATATCTCGATGCAATTATGCTTTGGACCTGATATAAAGATTTAATATACAAGATTGTAATCCTTCCACCTTTTGAAAGTGGATTGAAATTGAATTCCAAGTCTAACTATAAGAAGTTTGATGATACTTTGTATAGACAATTGGTTGAAGGTCATCTCTATTTGAGTGCTACTAGGCCTGATATTGCTTTTGCAATTAGTTTGGTTTCAAGATATATGTCCAAACCTCATGCGGAACATTTCAATGCTGCAAAATGAATCCTGAGATATATATATAAGAACTCTTCACTATCGCATTGAATATTCTCCTAATGGCAAACCCTCTTTGGTTGGCTACACCAAATACCACTAGGCAGGAGATAGTGGTGATAGAAAGTCTATTTTGGGCCATGCATTTCATCTTGGTGTGGTAAGAAGCAAATTTCTATTGCATTTTGCTTCTATTGAGGTTGAATACAAAGGTCCTACTTTGGCCACACAAGAAGCAATGTGATTAAGAAGGTTACTTCATGAATTGGATTTCCTCAAAATGATGCTACTGCACTCTATTGTGACAATCAAAGTATTATTCAATTGTCAAAAAATCCAGTTTTCATACAAGGTCAAAACAAATTTAAATTCACCATCATTATTTTAGAGATAAGATGCAAAAAGAACAAGTCAAATTGAAATATTGTAAGAATGATGAGCAAATTTTCTATATCTTTACTGATGCCTAAGTGAAGCCAAGTTTGTGAAACTCCTTAATATGTTGGGGATGGAACAAATTGGCATTAAGGGGTGGCAGTAAGTGGGGGGGTTCTTGAGACTTGATGCCTATTTAAAATCTTCTTCATTTGAAGTAATTTTACCTCAAGTAAAATTTTAAGGGTGGATGTTGGTGATAAAGTTTATTAGGAACCTCATTTACCCTCGGTGTGGCTCCATAATGTCTATTTATAATTTATTTACAATATTGTGATTCTACCATATTGGACTCCTATGCTTGTGGTTGGTGGGTAATATGTACCCCACAGTACAGCATTCAATGAGCATATACAGCGGGATATACACAATTGGATGTGCACGTGCTACATATCCAATGGGATATTTCCCATGGTATATGTCATTGATTACAGCACTGCAAGGTGCATATTGCCTACCCTTGTGTCCCATTGCTTATGTCTTGGAATAAATATAAAATGACCTCATTTTCATTTTTTAACATTCAAGTAACAAGTTTTTTTTGTATTATTATTATTGGTACAGTCTCACCTCTTGTCTATACAATTTCTTATTTCATTATTTGTCTTCACTAGATCTAGCTTTGTTGCATAAATCTTCCCACTTCTCTGCTGGCTCAAGAAGAAGCTCAAGACAAAGCCCACATGCCAGAAATAGATCAACCTTTGGAGAGACTATTATGAAAATTGGAAAGAAGACAATGAACAACTCTATAATGTTGTACCAAGTCAGCGAGAGAAGCCAACTTCCACAACAATGTAAATGGTTGATAGAATTGAGTCCTTATGGAATCCCATACTCGAAGAAACAGATGATGGAGAGATCCAAGTCATCCTCAAGTTTCAATTAGATTAAGTTTGACTTGACAACTCGGCAAGTCATATTTAATTTAACTGGGTATCAACCAAAGCTTTCAGAGCCATCACAACCTAAATTTCCACCTCAGATTAGATTAAGTTCAACACAACGAGTCAGATTCAGTCCAACTTGACACCCTAGTGGAGTAAGCGATTTTGACGTAGAATAAAAACAAACATGAGGGCCATCCTCTTGAAAAGAAGAAAGATCTATATCCAGATACGAAAGTTCTTGGCACAAAGCTCTTTTAAACCGTATGTGCCTGATTCATACCAGAGAAAAAGCACATGGACTTGCAAAAATAAAGCTAGGCCCAGGCAATGCTCAAAGCATGAAAAGGTCAAATCTCTATCTCAGCATTAAGAATAATGTTAAATAAAGTTGATGAATATTGCCAGTGACTAGTTCATTTTATACAAGCCATTTTAGAGAACAAGAATTAACATATTTTAAAAGGTTTGTATGAACATGTAGTGAACCAATTAGAATTATTTCTTTCCTAAGAAAAGCAGCTCAGAATTCTCGAACAATTACTAGATAATGCTCCTTGGTGGTCATATTGGCAAAAATATTGCAAACACTTGAAAAGGGAATCCAAACAACCCTTATTTTCTGGCATACTTATGTCCACATCAAATTTGTTATACATGCATATTTCCAGAGATGGATATCATAGTAACTGTATTCATAGTTTAATTTTTTTCCTACATTTATCCAAGATTATATCAGTAATATTTAGTTCCTCGGGCTCTTCTGAATCACCATTTCCTTGACTAAAATCAGCAGCTGTGTAAGTCTTGATTCCTGGCCCGTGTCCCATAGTATCCATTCCCCTCCCTCGTTGTGCTCTTTTGACCTCTCTCTGGTGATCTGTCAAAGGATGCAATTTCCTTTCTACAGATGATGGAATTGAGACATAATCTATATCTTGGCTGTCATCCATGAACTTTAGCTTCTTCTTTCCTTTAAAAAGGTTTACATTTTGGTTCATTACATTATTTTCTCCTTCATGACTGTTTATAACCCCTTGCAAGCTGCTTGAGGGAACTTCACCTGTACCTGTAGAATAAGAATGCCGTATCCTCTGGCAGCGTTTAATATTTTGTGAGCCAACGATGACATTAAAAGCAGTTGATCCAACTGATGTTTCCTTGTTTATCCCTGACCGATAGTTAGCAGTGCCGCAGTTCGCAAGACCAGAGCATGGGCTGTTGATATCAATCTTCTCTGAGATATTTGGACATAATTCATTTGCTGGCTCCAAAACATTTCCATTCTCACATTGTGCAGAACAATATATATTGAATCCAGGCAGAGTAATTTTCACTTTCTGTGCTAAACTGCTAAGAACTGGAACTAGTGATTCTGGGTAAGATAACAAAGAAGATTTTCCATATGTGGCCTCCCAAAATTCAATAGTGCGATTGGCTATTGGAGAATGAATATGCTCAAATGCTGCCACTAGTAAAGATTCCTGGAGGCTAAGAAACTTTGAATCAAATATTAGTGGTGGTCGACTCTTATGCAAGCAATTGAGCAATTGATTCCAAACCTTCTCAAGTTGAAAAACTGGACTGCCTTCCTTGAAAATTCTGTCAACAATTGAGCAAGCACGAAGCCATTTGGATAAAGGATTGGAGAGTTTCTGAAAACAACACATCCATGGAAGAGTGTTAGCTAATTCATGCTCCATGTCAACTCACATATCAAAATGATTGTAATAGCACACTATCTAGAAAGCTGACCTGCATAAATAGAAGTATATCATCTTGTGTAGAAATGTGATTGAGAAAGCAAGCCATTGCATCAAAGACCCTGGATGGCGTTAACATAAAGATAATAAGGTCATAACATTTATGGAAACATTTATCTAGCAAATATACAAGAAAAGAAAATCTGTAAAAAATAGGAAATATACAGATAATTGTAGAGCAGACTGCCAAAGATGTACCTTGAAACCACAACACAGTTCCAATCAGCATTTATAGCTTCCTCCAAGAACCTGTCAATAAGGAAAAAGATCATGCACAACTAATCATGTCACACTTCGATATCAAATTTGTTGCACCATTTAAAGTAAAACGGGACTACAACAAAGTGTTATGATCTACCAAAATAACAAATTTTTATCTTCAAAATTCCAAGAAAAATATTTTAATTGATAAAGACTGCATAGGTCTCACAGAATTATTACCTGGCAATAAAGGTTAAAATGCTTTTAACATTACTGGGATTACTTGTCCCTTTCTGTCCTGAACTGTTTATAATTGGCATTCCAAGAATCGTAGTATCTACCTGCTTAAGTACATGAGCAGCGAGTCCACCAACTAACCTCAAATAGTAATCAGAATTTCTAAAAAATACCAACTGCCCAGAATCACAATCTTTTGGAGCTTCCATTGAAGTGTGTCCATCATGTTCCTCATCAATTACTCTCAGAACCTTTTTACAAAAGCCCCCGGCAAAAAAGTTCATCCGATCACTCTTCAATGATGAGATGAGATTAGCAGAATCATAGAGCATAACCCACTCTTGAATGACCATATCAAATTCCTTTTCAAGATTCATATTGCAGTATTCTTTGTAATATTTATGGTCACTGGATCTGTCATTTGAATTGACAAAAGAATAAAGAACCCTAACATGTATAGGGAATAACAGGAAACTGTAAATCAGTTGATAACCTGCCTCTATGGTGCCAACCTCAAATAAGGTAACATCCTTAACAAATTCTATATGCTGCCTGAGACACTTAGTAAATACCTTCCACACTCTCAACCAAAAAAATCTGCCACTCTTGAAAGGCAAAGATTCCGAGTCCTTCCATTCATTAACTTGGTCAATTTCCATTGTACCATAAAAATTATGTAGTCCAACTGCATACAATACACTAGCAAGTACTTGAAAATTTTCCAAAGAATCGATTCCAGAAGATACAATTTGAGTTATTTTTCCCATTCTTTCCAGCAACTTCTCTTCCTCTAATTCACCTGAACAGAGATGAGCTACTAGATTCAGCCAGAGCAATGTAAGATAAACAACTGGAGAAACCATATCAATTTTTGCCAAGCTAATTCCAATTGTTTGAATGTTCTCTTTGTGACCAAAACAGTCTGAAAATCTACCCCCTTTAATCTTCCAAATTACATTTACATCTAATGGCATTTTGAAGGAAAAGGATGCCAAGATAGAAGGTCGTAACTCATCCTTAATAATTTCAAGAAGATTAAAAATGATAAAGCTTGGACCTTTGGTACATTCAGAGGAAGCTTCTAAAGCAATATCCTGGCATAAGCCTTGCACAAAGTGTAGAATAAAGTGAATAGCTTGCACATGCTCCTTGATGGGATTTAATTCTTCATTCAAATCACTTTTTACCCCTTTTAAAATCAAACGGAATATCCTTAAGGCACCATTCAAAGTTAAACTACTGAAATCAGAGCACTGGTTACCCCTAAAACCACATTTCCATAAAATTTCCACATAGTTCAACAAAAGCTCAATTTGATTGAGGTTCCAAGGTAACCATTTGATAGGATGATATGGAAAATTATCTTTGTTGGTTTTTGAGGAAATTCCATGAGATGGAGTCTTGGGGGATATAGCCTCCCTGTGCACATGAATGTTCAGTTCATCATGTTTAACTCTTACAGATACAAACTCCTCTAGGAGATTCAGACAGAAATCCCATATCCACAAATTTTTGTTGTCTGGTCCAGTCTCGAAGATAACTTTGAAAATTGGATCTAAAACAATCGATACAACAGCAGGATTGTTCACTGAGCTATCAAGCTTATGTAAAAGATAGTTCCAAGTCTTCCAGCAAGACATTCTCACAGAAACATCACATTTACTAGACATGACTTCCACTAAAGGCATCATTAACAATTTTAAGTGTTTGAGAGGTGGGTGGAGTTGCAACTGATGATTTGCTCCTGATGCTGTCCGAAGAACTGTCTCTGGTGACAATTTTTTCTTTGTTGGAGTCTGGTCTACCATTGCTTGTACAGGATATTGAATGAAGGCATCAATCAAGGCTTCCCATGCAACCTGCTAATTGAAAAGTACAAACAAAACCTCCTGAGTAAAAAAATAAGAGGAAGCATTTAGGGCACTGAGAAACCAAACAGAATTTCATTTGTTGTAGAGAATTCAATAAATAAATCTGAAATAACTAATAGCATAGCCTTCATATTACTTTATCCAATCCTCTCCTTGTCATCCTCTAGCATTTATATAATAAAGTAAACATGGTGGATTTATCTTGATATCATCTAGAAACTAAAAGACTAAAATAGACAAACGTAAATTAGATGCAAAAAGTCAACTGTACTACTATTGAACCTACAAACAAAATATCCCATATGCAACAGGGATGAGCACGATAAGGCAAACATTACAATTTACATGAGACTATCTCAAAAAAAATAGTGATTCGTCAAACCTGTGTAGCAATCTGCACTTGTGTATCAGGATCTGCAAAAGTTTGTTGTGGTATTTTCAGCATCTGGTTAACAAGTGACCTGCTTTTTATAACATTTTCCCCAAGTAAGCGAATAAACCATCCCCAAGCTTGAATGACATAAACTTTACAGCCATTATTCTGCAGCAACTTCTCCATATTCAAAAGTAAATTCTGCTTGATGTCTGTAGCAACAATCTTCCAACCCAGATTTGGAGCAAAGAAGTTAATCCATATTAGCTACGGTTCCAATAAAACAATTTGATATGCAGAATGTTAGAAATCCCCAGCAAAAAGATATTGGTATCAACATAGTACCAATTTATAACAGCATTTCGGCTAACATAAGGTAGACTATCACTTTCTACATTAGGACCTCATGAAAATGCACAAACAAGTATATGCAGCACACACTATCAATATCACGAGTTGAATAAAGTTGAATTATGCAACTCCTAAGGGTATAAATTTTTAAGGACAATGAAAAGTTGGAATGGTATTCAGCAAAAACAAGTATCGTTATAGGTCTAGATTCTAATTTCAACTCAATTTGATAATGTACACAAGACAGGCATTAGCTATTCACAAGTTTCATAAGGATGAGAACAACTTAGGTTTGACTTAGAATGTCATGAGATTAAATTCCAAGCAATGAAATAAAGAAAAAGTTCAATGGTCCTCTAGTGATGCAGTGGATTAAACCTCAAGGATGACAAACAGCAATCCATAATGGAAATATGGCCTCCAGCACAAACTAAGGTTGTTATAGCCCGTGACAGATCAGCTAGATTACTAATAATAAAGAACCAAAAACAAACAATAACGCTTCATAGCTACCATGCCAATATGGAAGGAAACTGGATAAATGTGGGAGTAGATAAGTGTCAGGATGCATGGACAACATTCTCTATGGTTTCCTGAACTTGCTTAAGACCATTTTGCTTTACTGAAAGGGACTTCATGGAGGATAAAAAAGCCTTCACAACTATCTCAACAAACTGGATATAAGATAAGACAATTTTATAGCATAGAAGCCTGGTGACTTAGCTCAAGAGGTTGTGTTCTTTGAGCTTCATGCAGGAGGTCCGCGATCAATCCCCCAGGCTGGCTGCCTCTGCTGGGTGCCGCACTCAATGTCCCTACTGGGTCAAGCACTGTAATCAGCACCAATGGGTGTACACTGGGTTGTTGAATGCTTGAACAATTGCCATTTGCTTGGAGATGGGAGTGTTGCTTGGCGTTCAACTTAAGTTGTAACACCTAAAACTATTCCATTCTGGTTATTCGTATTTCAGGGTATTGATTATAAATAGAAGGGAACTTCATTTGCTCATTAACCTCTTTGTCTACCACACGTCATGGTCTAGATCTCTCTGCAAGGTAGGGCATTTTCTCCTTCGAGTGTGTTTGACACTTACCTCGCCATAAATCATGCCTTAGACACCTCTTGAGGTAGGGTGTCCATCTTCTAGGGTTTGTTGCTTGCTCGCATCCTCCAATCAAGTGGTCCTCGATCCTAAATTCCACCTAGGAATAAGACTCTTCACCAATGATGCAACAAAGATAATTTAAGCCATGTAACCATGCCTCCAACAAGCTAACCATACCCCTTGATGCCTTTGTTCTTCCCTAGATGATGAAAAATGCTCAGGCAAGATAGAACAAGGTGAATGGTCTCCAAATATCTCCCTGCAACTTGTAGCTACCACTTAACTCCAAGGATCTTCTGTTTTGCTTGGTGAGATAGAAAAGCCTCATGAAAATGCAAAATGACTCTTGCATTTTCAAGGGGTAACAAGGCTTTTGATTAAAACTCTATAGATTGAGGGGAAAGCCTTGTGAAAATGCAAAATGACTCTTGCATTTTCAAGGGGTAACAAAGCCTTTGATTAAAACTTTGTAGATTGAGGCCCTTGATTAAAACTCTATGCATTATGACTAATCTTGCTTCAGGTTGTTAAAGTTTGATGATTAGGTGCAGGTTTTTTTTTACTGGTGAAATCGACAACTAGTCGGGCTCATACTCGCGTGACACAAGGTCGAGTTATTTGACTACTACCACTATAACCTCTAGGTGTGCCCACGATGCCCCATACACGACACAAGTTAAGCCGAAGTTTCAAACGGATGACTTCACATAACGGAGCACCTTAACAGTACACTCCATCACCAACTGCCCTACACCCTGGGGGCGATGATTAGGTGCAGTTGTTTTGATGTGGAAATTTGCTTTATTTTAAAAGCAATATTGAGAAGTACTTTGATCTCCATGGCCTATCCTCTCTTGAAGAACTTCCTTGGGCCAGCATGGCCATAAGCTTGATCGTTATTATGGCATAGAATGAAAACAAGAGGAGTTATGTCAATTGTGAAGGACCATAGAGCCATGAATTGCATTATAACTGGAGATTGTTGAAATAGAGACTGAGCAACCATTAGAAGTTGGTTTTCTAGTTTGGGTTTCCAGGGTTACACCCAAGAACAAGACATATAACCAATCCTGAGCAGAGATTGTAGTGAACAACTACATTTTCGCCGAGGATCCTTGTTGGTGAAGTGAGTGAGCTATAAGTCCCTTGTTTACGAATCATAAGGTATCAGAGCAATTGAATCCTTAACCATGACGCAATTGCCAAAACTTTGAAGAGAAAAAAAACTCAGCATGGGTAAAGCAAAAAGAGAAAGGTTGAAAGACCTACAGGCCATCAATTTGCAACTTCAAGAAGAGAACAAGCACTTGAAGGAGAAGGTTTAGATGTTTGTCTAGAGAATAGTAGAGATGAGGAAGAACCTTGAGACATCAACAAGACTGCTACTATTGCTAAAGAATCGACTCATTGAACATCAAGACTCAGCCACTACAATCATGGCAGATTGAGAGAAGAGCGGAGTTCAACTTATGCAACTAGGAAAGAAGGTCATTTAGATGGATAGCTGGCAAGAGGAGCAATTCACACAGATGATTGACTCAATTGCACTGAGAGTTCGAAAAGAAGGAAGAAGCATTGGCAAAGCTACAAGAGGTTGTCCAAGAGAGCAAAGGGAGTAAAGCAACCATACACTGTGACCACATACGTTAGCACCATGACGAAGACAAGCATGGTAAGTTCATCTTGTTCAAACCTTTCTCAAAAGCATTTTAGTGAATTTGAAAAGCATAGTAACAAGAGGCATTGGTTCGAAATTGTTAAGGCAGATGGGCTACGATGAACAAGGGCTAGGCAAAAAAAAACAAGGCATCCTAAGCCCCATTGTAGTTGAACTGAGGTCCCAACACGAAGGCCTAGGTTTTGATGGCAAAGAGGAAAAAGCCAAGAACACCAAGGTCACATTTGTGAAGGCAAAAGACATGGTAGAATTGGCCTGCTCATCGAAAGAAAGAGCGGCAACAAATGAAAGAGGCAGCAGACTGCCACTTCATCCTTCTTGTGGTAGATTGTAGAAGGGCAGCAATGAAGAAAGTGCAAAGACTCAACATGCACCAACACTTAGAAGAAGCAGCAAATAGATCAATCGAAACAAGAAGAAGAAGAAGACCAAGACGTATGCATTGGGCAAGGCATCCCTCGTTTGCCACTGCTGCAGGAAGAAAGGTCATAGCGCTACCAGTTGTTGGTACTTAAAGGCATGTTCATTCTATGGGAAGAAGGCCATCTTGAGGCATCTTGCTAGGAGAAACAAGCCACATGCCACAAGCCAAAATGTTTTCAAAGGAAGAATGGCAAGAAGACTTCGCCGATCCAACAGCAAACTCGAAGGCATATGGAGAGAAAGAGCATGTCAATCAATCCATACAACAACACCAAGAATTTTTTCCACCATTGCAAGTTGAGTGGACATTAGAAAGCAAAGTGTTGGAGACTTCATCTAGTGCTTCACCCCATAAACAACACAGCCAAGAGAAGAGTGTGGAGAGTGAGGAGTAAAGAGGATGAAGAGTTGCCTACATCTCCAACCCAAGAAGCATAGATTGTCTAGGGAGTTATAGCAACACTAGAGGTCAACGTCGTCAACAAGGTGGACAACAAGTTGAGGTTGACATCAAGGGTATCTGCTATCCAATTGTTGCCTTCGATCTTCTAAAAGAAGATTCCCTTCTTGGAGATGTATCAAAGATTGGTGCACAAAGATCAATGACCCTCGAGGTTCCTTGGTGTTAATATTTTTGGTGTAACTACAGAAGATATTCTTGTATATTTGTTTTGGTCAAACCTTTATAAGGTTATTGTAATTATATTGTACAAGTCGACTCGACTGAAATTATTATATTTTACTTATAATTGTAAAAAGCCCCATTGTGGCTAGTCGGCCCTGTTTTTATGAGTTAGTTAGGTCAAGAGTCGTGTCTCTTCAAGAGACACTGTTGTGTATAAATAGAGGATAGGTTCCTCTCATTTGCACACTCACACACACACACTTCTCTTGTGCATCTTGGAGCGCATAAGAAGGTCTAGCGCACAAGTCTTGGAGATTAGTTCTTTTGGTGTTTTTGGTCTTGGTCTTTCTTGGAGAGCTATAGCGCATCATTGCATTGGTTGAAGGAATCTATATTGAGGATTTTGGTTGCTAGGTTTTCTCCCCCATGAGGGTTTCTCAAGATAAACTTTGTGTTCTATTGTATCTGTGATTGTCTATCTTTCAGTGATTCTATTACAATTGTTATTGGATTAAATAATTGTAACTGTGTAACTAGAATTTTTTTAAATTACAACATGGTATCAAGGCAGGCCTGAATAGAAGCCAGTTGTAGATCTAGAAGCCTAAAAGGGAGTCGTTTTCAGTCTAGAGATAGTTGTTGAACAAACCAAGACCATCAGGAGGTTCACCCTAGCCTAGCGCACTTTTCAAGTGGACTAGTTTTCCATTTTGCAGTTGTTGCAGTTAGGGTTTCACCCAAACCCTAAGGTTGACGTTTTTTCCAGTTTTTGGGGGAATTTTTACAAAGCAAGACCACCAAGCAGCTCGCCTTAGCAGAGCGCACCTACTGGTAAGTTCAGTCTTTCAATTTTGGTCATATTTTTGTGTGGTCCCAGGTAGGATGACTATCGAAACAAAGATTGATGAGAAGCTAGATGGAGCTGATAACTTCAAGGCCTGGAGGTACAGAGTAACCCTCCTTGAAGAACATGAATTGGATAGGTTCATTATAGAAGAGGTTCAAGAACCTCAAGGAGATGAAGCTAAGCCAAAATATATGAAGGACATGGTGAGAGCAAAAAGGATTATTGCATACTCCATTAAGGACCACCTTATCCATCATGTACCATCATTATCTTCTCCAAAGCAAATGATGGACACCTAAACTCGTCTATTTGAGGGAAGCAACATAAATCGAAGAATGACTCTGAGATCTCAGTTGAAGAATGTGAAAATGCAAAACTCAAAAACCATTCACTCCTACTTCTCAAGAGTGAATCAAATCAAGGAGTAGATAGAAGCCATTGGTGATTCAGTAGAAGAAGAAGAGATGGTAATGACTACCTTGAATGGCCTCCCAAGGTCATGGGATGCATTCATCCAAGGAATTTGCTCAAGGAAGAAGCTTCCCAAGTTTAGTAGGCTTTGGGAAGATTGTAACCAGGAAGAAGCTAGGACA
>JZKD02S1673894.1:433941-455462 GCA_000966675.3 Picea glauca
ACTTGATTACAGAACTGTTTAGTATTAAGTAGATCTGAAGTAATGTTTCGAATACATAAGTTTTCTATGGTAAATGATTGGTCTAAATAGTTAGATCTGAATTCTGTCCTTGTAAATCTATTGTTATGTATCAGATCTGTTCATTGCTACATTGGATCAGAGTTTCTGAGTTTATATGTGATCAGAGTTTTCTATTAAGTTGTTACTGTCCTTCTTAGATCTACATACTATGTGTTCTATCTCTGATTGAATTACAAAACCAGTTGTTTTGATCATTGAAATTTTAAAAGGGATCATTGTTCTGCTAATTTACCCTAAAACTAACACAGATGAAGATCAAGCCCTAGCCGCCCACACCAGGAAAGGAAAGAACAAGAAGGAGCATTCTTTACCTAAGAAGTTTAAGAAGGATCAAAGAGACAACTCAAAGATCAGATGTTAATGTTGTCAAGAATTGGGACACTTTGCTAGGGATTGCCCCATCATTATGGAAATTAAGAAAAAGAAAGGAAGTAAGAGGCATCAAGCTCACACAATTGAAGATGATGAACCTCACAAGAAGGTTGCAAAGCAAGATGAATCAAGTGACGAGGATTATGTTCTTATCTCAACCCTCACAGGTATTGTTACTCATGGAAGCGACACCTAGTTGATAGACAATGGTGCTTCCAAGCACATGACAGATTATGAAGACTCCTTATCTAACCTTATTCATAAAGATTCACCTCACAAGGTGAAATTGGGTGATGACTATCAGTATCCAATCAAAGGTGTTGGAGAAGCTTCCTACAAGTTAACCTCAAGCAAGCCAATGAAGATGAAGGAAGTTCTATGTGTTCCGGGTTTAAAGAATAATCTTCTCTCAATTTCAGCATTGGACAAGAAAGGATTTAGAGTAGCATTTATTGATGGTCCAGTTCTTATGTGGCCTAGAGGGAAGACCCTTGATGATGCAGTAGTGGTTGGAGTTGAAGAAGGACATTCAAACTCCACAATGGTTCATGATATTGTGAATCCCAGTGAACTATGGCATAGGATATTTTCTCACCTACACTACAAAGCTCTTCCGATTGTGAGCAAAATGGTGACAGGTTTTCCAAAAATCCAAGCAGAACCAGATGGTGTGTGCAAAGGATGTGCACAAGGAAAGAACATGAAGCACTCCTTTCCCAATAGCGATAGCAAAACCAAAGGAGTTTTGGACATCGTGCATTCAAACGGGTTGGACCGATGTCGACAACTTCACTAAGTGGGTATGTATATTATGTATCTTTCATTGATGATTACTCACGTAAAACTTGGATTTATTTGTTAAAAGCAAAGAATGAAGTTTTTGGAAAATTCAAAGAGTTCAAGGCTCTGGTAGAAAACTTGACAAAGCGAAAGATAAAGACCTTGCGATCAAACAATGGAGGTGAATTCACCTCAAAATAATTCAAGGAGTATTGCAAGGAAGTTGGGATTAAGAGGGAGCTTTCTACTCCGTATAACCCTTAGCAGAATGGAATAGCTGAAAGGAAGAACCGTACAATCATGGAAGCAGTAAAGACCATGATCCATGATCAAGATCTTCCTATGCATCTGTGGGCATAAGCAGCGAAGACGGCAGTGTACATGCAGAATAAAAGTCCCCACAAGGTGCTTGAAAACAAGACACCCGAGGAGATGTTTTCAGAAGAGAAGCCAGAAGTCTGCCATTTCAGAATATTTGGCTTCCCTGTATTTTTTCACGTCCCCAAGGAAAAGAGGACAAAGTTGGACCCTTTCGGACAGAAGGGCATATTTGTTGGTTACAGTGACACATCGAAGGCTTACAAGATATACATTTCTGGTCACCGGAAAGTGGAGATCAACCGAGATGTAATCTTCGACGAGAATGTAGCTTTCAGTAAATCCAAATAGATCCGTGCAGAAGAGGTACATGAAGAAGAGAATGCAGTTCCTAAAGTTCCAGAGGTAGTTGAACCAGAGGAAGTCATTCCAGAGGATCATGACATATGATAGAACCTTAGAAACCAACCGAGATACCTTCTCGCAAGAGAAGACCAGCTTGGGCATAAGAGCTTATCAAAGATGCAGAAAGAATTGGTGCCCCAGAGAAATCTTTCAGGGAAAGTAAGAAGCTGAAGCCGTATTCCTACAATGTGGCATGCTTGTGTGACATAACGGATGCAAAACCTTCTAGTTATGAAGAGGCTGCAGAAAATCAAGCATGGAAAGATGCTATGGCAAAGGAATATTAGTCCATTATGCATAATGATGTCTGGGATGTGGTTCCCCAGACCAAAGGAAAAATCTATGGTGAGTTCGAAATGGATCTACAGGATGAAACACGCAGTTGATGGCAGTATTGAAAAATATAAGGCAAGATTTGTGGCCCGAGGTTTCTCTCAGAAGGAAGGGATTGACTATGAAGAGACTTTTGCTCTCGTAGCAAGATATACCTCGATCAAGACTATACTTTCATTGGTTGTTATGATGAAATGGAAGGTGCACCAAATGCATGTAAAGACAGCCTTCTTGAATGGTGAAATAAAAGAGGAAGTTTATGTGGAGCAACCACTTGGATTCGAGACACATGGCAAGGAGACTCATGTGTGCAAATTAAAGAAGGCTTTATATGGATTGAAGCAGGCACCCAGAGCATGGTATGGTAGGATTGACAATTTTATGATGAGCTTGGGTTTTAGCAAGAGCAGTGCAGATCCCAACCTTTACTTTAAGGTTGAGGATGGTGAACCAGTGATTCTACTGATGTATGTAGATGACATGTTTCTAACAGGTACGAAAAAACTCATCACTAAGTGTAAAAGAAAATTGGCTGCAAAATTCAAGATGAAAGATTTAGGAATGATGCACTACTTCTTTTGACTAGAAGTTTGACAGAAATCAGATGGGATTTTCCTAAATCAAGGAAAGTATGTTGTGGAAATCTTGAAGAGATTCGAGACGTTGGATTGTAAGGCCATGGCTACCCCAATGGTATCAAATCTAAAGTTGTTGCAGGATACAACTTCAAAGATTGTGGATTCTACCTTATACAGGTAGATAGTGGGCTCGTTGATGTACTTGACGAACACAAGACAGTATATATGTTTTGCTGTGAACACCCTGAGTCAGCATTTGGAGCAGCCCAGACAGGTTCATTTGGTTGCAGCAAAACATGTGTTGAGGTACCTTAAGGGTACTCTAGATCATGGTCTCTGGTATAGGTCTGACCATGAGTTTGGATTGTATGGATACTCAGATTCAGATTGGGCCGACAGTATTCCTGACCAAAAGAGCACTTCAGGATACTGTTTCAATCTTGGCTCCAATATGGTCTTGCGGAGCAGCAAGAAGCAGTCATGTGTGGCACTCAGTACGGCCGAAGTTGAGTATGTGGTAGCATGTGCAGTGAGCAGAGAAGCAGTGTGGCTTCAAAAGCTATTGTCTAGGTTATTTGGTCTCGGATTCATTTGGTGTGACAACCAGAGTTGAATAAAGTTGTCAGAGAACCTGGTGTTCCATGACAGGTCGAAGCATATCGAGATCAAATACTACTACCTCAGTGATATGGTATAGAGGGGAGTAGTGAGGCTCCAATTCGTGACTACCGAGGATCAAGATGCAAATGTGTTCACCAAGTCATTGTCAAGGACGAAGTTCGAGTACTTCAAGGACAAGCTTGGTGTGGTCCCTCTTTAGAGGGAGTGATAGGTGGAACTCATCCAGCATGAAAAAAGGCTAGCATTGAGTCTGGTGGGTCTCATCTAGCATGAAAAAGGGTTGGCACTGAGTCTGGTGGATCTCATCCAGCATGAAAAAGGGTTGGCACTAAGACAGGAGTGCACATGATCAGGTACTAATGCATCCCGGGGAGTGGATGTCCTAGGGACATGTTGTAGCTATTGAGAGCTACCCACAAACCTTAAATGCATGGGGTGAAGTCATGTTGCACTATGGATATCCGACGATGTACAGATTCACATGTTCAACAATCAATAGATGTGAGCTCATGTGGTATCAGACTTGGAGTCTGTGTCTAGAAAGAATACCTTCCTAGTTAAGAGGGAGTGTTTTTGGTGTAACTACAGAAGATATTCTTCTATATTTGTTTTGATCAAACCTTTAAAAGGTTATTGTAATTATATTGTACAAGTCAGCTCAACTGAAATTATTATATTTTACTTATAATTGTAAAAAGCCCCATTATGGCTAGTCGGCCCTGTTTTTATGGGTTAGTTAGGTCAAGAGTCGTGTCTCTTCAAGAGAGACTGTTGTGTATAAATAGAGGATAAGTTCTTCTCATCTGCACACTCACACACACACACACACACACTTCTCTTGTGCATCTTGGAGCGCATAAGAAGGTCTAGCGCACAGTCTTGGAGACTGGTTCTTTTGGTGTTTTTGGTCTTGGTCTTTCTTGGAGAGCTATAGCACATCATTGTATTGGTTGAAGGAATCTATATTGAGGATTTTGGTTGTTGGGTTTTCTCCCCCATGAGGGTTTCCCAAGATAAACTTTGTGTTCTATTGTATCTGTGATTGTCTATCTTTCAGTGATTCTATTACAGTTGTTATTGGATTAAATAATTGTAACTGTGTAACTAGAATTTTTTAAAATTACAACACTTGGAACTCCATGACAGCCATGAAACAAACAAATGCTAGATAATTCATGAAGGTTGTGTTTGCACACACAGGTTGTAATTCAAATTGGCATTGCTACAAGGATGGAGTGCTCTGCAAGCATGTGCAAGCACCAGAGATTTGTTTCCATGTCAGAAGTAATGGATTCTAGTAGAAGAGGGTAGATCACACTTCATTTCGTGGACTTGTTGTGTGATGGCATATGCTTGCTAGGATCTCATTGAACAAGAGAAGACCAGAATTCAACTTGGATTTCATTAGTTGCCAAGATGGATCGCCTCCGAGTCTGAGAACAAAAGGGACTTGCAAGCTGAAGAAGGTAGTGAATTCTAATTGAAGAATTTGGATCTAAAGATTGCTCAAAGCAGGGAGTCAGTGAGCAAACTTTTGTGTTGCGAGAACAAGCGATCCAAAAGCCAAAGCTAAAGCCATAGGCCAATAGCCAGAGTCGCTATCTCCAACCAAAGTCAAAGTTATAACCAGGAGCTAGAGTCAAAGTTATAACCAAGAGCCAGAGTTGAGAGTCATATTCCAGAGAAGCATATAGAAGGCACATTGATCCAAAGATTGATTTTCCTTGAAGCTTTTGGAGACCAAAAAGCCTCTTAATGGGTAGGTGCGATCCAAAATGGATCTGAACAACATGAATGGTTGTAAGACTCAGTACACACAAACAAAGTTCACAATTAATGAAGGTAGAAAACAAGAAAAGACAACGTAGCAATAAAGAAATCAAATGTAAGAAAGAAAAAGAGAGAGAGAGAGAGAGAGAGAGATTTAGGTGAGAAAGAAAATAAAAAATAAGAGAGAAAAAAAGGAATCAAAGATGGAAGGTCAAGTCTTTTGGCCTTCCCATTACTCCCCATCTCTACCTATTTCTTCTTGTAACTCGACTCACGAAGGGTCTTTGGCCAAAAGGATAGAATGAAAAGAAGAGTTGTGTAAATTGTGAATGGCCATAGAGCCACGAGTTGCATTGTAACTAGAGATTGTCAAAATAGAGACTGGGCAACCATTTGAAGTTGGTTTTCCCATTTGGGTTTCCAAGGTTACACCCAAGAACAAGCCATATAACCAATCCTGAGCAAAGATTGCAGTGAACAAATACATTTCCACAAAAGATCCATGTTGGTGAAGCAAGTGGGCTATAAGTCCCTCGTTTATGGATCATGGTCCCCTTTCCCTCATTTGAGTTTACCCTAAGTCATGAACTTTGGGCAATTGCTATTATTTGACCTTTCAGTTTCAAATCCGTAAAGGTCACATATATTTATTTATTTACTATTTACACAAAATAGTTGATAACTATTTTTCCCCCAAATCACTATTTAACTGAAGAGATGGAGAGACAAGTGGGGAGACAAGAGGTTTGATAGAGCTCTGTTGATTTTATGATTAGCGTCTGTTATTCACATCATTCTTTGGCATTCTTGAATATCTAATGGTGTTGGTTGACAACAGGAATACTTTCCTAGAGGTTCAAATAGTGTGTTGGATGAATCTTTCTATAATCTGGCATTGGGGTACATTGTTTCTAATTGCTGCAAGTGTTGTTCCTATTACCTATTTTTCAGTCACTAATTGCTTAAATTGCTTGCAAAAAATATATATCACTACAGGGTTTTTCCCTTGAGTCAAAAATTCACCTATATCATTTGCTAGTTTGAGTCTTCTGTTGATCCTTGAGAAGTCTTGAAAACTCCAAGATTGGCTAAAGCATTTTAGACTTAGTTTTGAGGTTGCTTGCATCAATTTACCTTTTTAATGCAATCTTGAAGATTATTTTTATGAAATAAAATCTAGAGATTTGGTCATATCTGTTTTGATTTGTCAATATTGCATTGCTTCAATTTGTGCACAGTCCTTTTCTGTTAATTTATAGCTACAGACTTTTATTTTCAACCCACTTGGGCTTTTATTTTAAACTAAGCTATTAACCCTATTTATGTTATGTTCTCATGGTTATTTTTGTTTTTCTGTTTTATGTTTGTAATAATTAGCATTATAAAAATACAAAGAACATGGTGAACACTAACAGCGCTTTGTTTACTTTCATTTATGTTTAAAAGTCAAGATTAAAGGCCACTTGCTTGCTGTTCTGTTTTGTTCATTTATTTTTCCAGTTCTTCTATAAGACAGAAAATCCATACAAATAATATATAAGTTGAAAAAAAATAGCGCAGTAAGAAGAAATCTCGTTAAATCTTTTTACTTCACATATCCTTCTCCTTACTCTGATGTCAGTACTCTTCGTGAGAAATACACAAGGGAAGATGAGGGCTTTAAACTCGAGTACCAATCCCACTGAGCCTCTCACTTAGCCCACAAGAGTGATTGATAGTCGATACCAGATTGATATGGTTTTGAGCATCAATACTACGTATATAAGGTTTTATCATAAAAAGTCAAATTTGAATGTTTGGGTCAAAAATACCTTTCCAAAAGTCAAATTTAGATTGTAATTATATGTGGCTTTGGGATTTTTGATATGACAGTGGCCCAGGTCTGGCAAAAACCCTCACTTGGGCAGGTAAAATATATATTTATGGCAGTTGGGAACTTGGGATATATATATTTAAACTTCAGCTGGATACCTCAACGGCTACAGCCTTCCCTGGCAGCATGCTTGAGGCAAACAAGATTGGCAGCTGGGTGGCAATGTGAATGAAGGCTAGGATGAGAGGACCCACGCAAAGTGTGATTGGTGGCAACAGATGACAGTGAATGACGAACAGATCCCCATGGACCAGCGACAAAATTGACCCATAATTTTTGGCCCACAATAGGCTTTGATACCAATATTATATGCACATATGGTGCTATTACAATTTATATATTTATATATATATAGCTCGGTGGGCTAGCTTGAGTGGTTGAGTGCTTTGAGCTTCATGCAAGAGGTCTTAGGGTCAATCCCCCAGGCTGGCTACCTCTATGATGTGCCTCACTCGATGTCCCTGTTGGATCAAGCACTCTAATCAACGTCAACAGGTTTATGCAGAGTACCAACTACGAAATGCAGGGAAGTGCCCAAGGGTTTCACCGTAAGGATTTTCTTGGAAATATATATATATATATATATATATATATAATTGATTGAATGATGAAGTTGCAACTGCTATGTGACGATTTATATATACATTTATTGCTCATGAGCATGAACAATCATGACCTTTGGTTATTATTATTATTATGTAATTTTTAAATACTTTATGTAGGTTACAGAATGGTTTTATATAAACAAAAAATCAGGCTGGTAACACAACTATTACCAAAGATTAGTGCTAAACCCAACATGTTGCAAGGTAAAGAAAATATCACTATACGAGTTAACATCCACAATGAAGAACCTTCCACAAAACATGATATTTTGGCAATTTTATCTCTAACAAATCCAAGCTCCACTTGCTTGACTCATGCAACTTTAAGCTCTGCTCCAGATCATTGCCTCCACAAAAATCCTATTAGCTTATTGACTTTCTTGCATTATTTTTCTTATACAAAAAACCTTGGTACTTTCTTATGTTAACAATATCTAATGCTATCTAATCTAACTACCCTATTCTCCCATTTATCTACCTAACATCATTAACTAGTTGACATTCAAGCAGTCTATCCATTGTCAATTGACAGAACTGTATGCAAAAATATTGCCAAATTTTAGTTGTTTGTTATTTGAAAAGTTTCAAATGTGTGATTTTTTTACAAGGATAAATGTTGTTTCTGCTCATCAAACTATATTTGTTCATGTGAAACATCGCTCTATGGCTAGCCTAAGAATTTATAGCAAAGTAAAGTGGTTATTGTTGAGAATTGGGTACCTTGGAAAGTGGTCCCCTTGTGTTTGTGAGTCTCTAAACACAAAGGGGGAGACTATTACCCTTAATACTTTACTTTATGTTCTAATTTCACTTTGACCTAGGAGATTTAAGTCAAGAGTGAAATATATCACTTAAGTCATCAAGTGACAATTAATTCACTTTGTGGGTAAATTAATAGACATAAAAGCAAACTAAGGAAACTTGAGAAAGTG
Organism: Picea glauca; assembly: GCA_000966675.3. NCBI lineage: Eukaryota > Viridiplantae > Streptophyta > Pinopsida > Pinales > Pinaceae > Picea > Picea glauca. Next base: position 442,610 of record JZKD02S1673894.1, read on the forward strand.
GGTTTTCTAAGTGATATATCATATTTTTGAGATTAAATCTCACCCATTGATTAGACATGGATAGATTGAATCTAGGCCATTGGTCTTTTAGGTTTGGCCAAAGGGAGGCTAAAGGCGGCAAAAGGGTAAGGATGAGATTCATTCTTCACTTGAGAGAGTTGAGTGAAGAGAGGAAGAGAGGAGAAGAGGTTTTTGTGGAGAAAAGGCAAAGAGAAGGAGGGTGCACCATGAGAGCTTGAGTTCCAAACTTTGAGAGGGCGCATTGTGCTGGGTATAGGGGCGCATCTTTGGAGGAGGCGCACTTGGAGCTATTGGGCACACCATTGGAATAGGGTGCAAGTGTTGAAGAGGAGGTAGGGCACACCAAAGAGAAAAGGGGGCGCACTCATCTATTACTTCAGCAAAGGCTTCAAGGGCAGCTCATAAGAGGTGCCATTACCCAAGCTAGCAGGCAGCAAATGTGAAGGGTGCAAATGCCAAGAAGGGGAGCGCACTTCAAGGAAGAAACCCATGCCAAACTTGTGAGGAGTTGGCAAGTGAATCAGGTTCCTTTGTGCATGTATTTGCTGTACTGTTTTTGCTTTCAGATCTTCATAATAGAATTCTACTCCAAACTGGTTTTCCCCATGGGGGTTTTTCCAGGGTCATGTTCACCAAAAACTTATGTGTTCGTTTGTCATGTTTGCTTAGCATTTCAGTGGTAGGTTGTTAAAGATCCTAAAAGGGTATTTGATGTTTTGAGTTATATGCATGTGCTAACATTTATGGCAGCCTAAACCATACATTTAACCCATGCAAGAGAGGTCTCAAATGGGCATCAAATCACATGACTAAAGGCAGTTTTTCCAGGGGAGAATTATCAGACTGTGTGACTGTCCTAAAACAGTCCTGTAGCAGCCTGTGAGAAAGTCTTGAGTTGATCGTTTTGGACAGCAAGTTAACAGTCCAGAAATAGTGAGACAAAACAGCTTGAAACACCTTGAAAATAGTGCCCAACAGCAGATCAAAGATAGACCTCTGTTGGCAGCCTTTGGTGCCTCAAAAATCTTCAGTTATTAGAATACACTGCAAAGTACATTATCAAGGAATCTTGTAGATGCATACAATTTTAGCAATTAGAGATTTTTGGGGGAAATTGAAACATTCATCCATGGCCTCTAGGACCTAAAAAAACCATTATTAGAGATAAACCACAATTCAAGATTTTGAAATGCACCTTAGAAAGTAGCGGCAATGGAGATGAGAAAGTCAACATAATTTTTCGAAGGCACCTTTCAGCCATGTCTCTCTCTCTTTTATCAGTGCTAATAAGTCTTCGATAAATTGGGGGACACCAAATATGTGACAAATCCCTCATAGTGTTGCTCATCTGGTCAACCAATTTCACCACAGCCTGACAAAGCCATTATTAACAATGTCAGAAAAGCATAGAAAAAGGAAAGTTTTAGCCCCTAAGAAAACATTATAAAATTATAAGCATCAAAATGTAGAGAAAGTTTAAATGCAAAACCTCGGGGTTTAGCTTTGCTGGATATTGAACTAGCATGCTTCTTACACCACAAGCAGTACATTATCTTAGAAGATGAACTAAACAATGCCTGACAACATTATTTTTATTTTCATTATGAAATCTTCAAAAGTATGACATGCCTGAAATGCCTCAAACGTCGTAGATACAGAACCCATGGGATTGTCAAGTGCATGAACTGTTGCTCTTATTATGGAATGAATATGTAAGGACATCAAGTGACCTTCAAATTGCTGAACAGATATACACCACATGGCTAAGTTACAGATAGCCTGCATATACAAGATAAACATGCAATAGAAAGTAATGCAGATTAGAATCCCAAAATTATGTGTGTGTGTAGAACAAAGAAGCAGAATGCATGGACTTGTTGAAGTAGCAAAGATCATTAGATGCATCCCAATGACATAATTCTTATAAAGTCATGTGCATGTGTATATTAACCAATATATACCAGGAGTGACACGAAATTGGGCCCTTGGGATACTAGGTCAGAGAGATTATAAGACTTAAAATGATGGCATTGAGATTTATTGAATGTCAATAATAAAAAAGATTCACAGCTTACTTTCATTTTGGTGGTTGTGATGACTTCGACTAGAGAGTGCAGAACTGCATGCACATTCTCATCTGAAGCAAAAATGGACATATCAACATTAATCAGTGATGCAGATTTACATACAAAAAGTTTGACAGCTATCAACCACTGAGACTACCTTTTGTACTGGACTAAATTCTTCTCCAGATATCTGAGTAACTAGAGGTGTGAAAAAAAAAAATCAAAGCAGCGATAGATCATAAACAAGTTATTGAAATGTTATGAAGTTAATCTGAATTTGTTGACATGACACTAAGCTTGATATAGCATGTGAAAGAGAAAATTGATCACTGAATTGAATTTAAAATCCTTTGAAGAATGAAAGTTTTCCAATAATAAAGTCATGAGGTAGAAACTTTGACAAAACACAAAACCAAATGTAATGATCTGAAAACAATTCTTCCAAGGATTGTCAACAAGTAGAACTCAATAGTCACATTGTAATTTCAGAACTGATGAAGGACAGAGTAGAGCCTTAAATACTGTCTGGTAAAGGCATTGCAATGCTAATTAATAAAATCCAGTGATTGGTTTCTTTCTTTGGGTTCTCCCATTTCAGGTTCTAGTAAAGTAATTTCAGAACACTTGGCATATTAAGCACTGATGTGTGATAATATATTCATTTTCTCCTTGGTAATCATCCTATCCTGATAAACTTCAAACTTCTCTTTGTCTTAACTTGTTAGGATCATACAACCCCAACCTGGCTTTTAGAGCATTCCATTCATCTTTTCAGCCTGAAACAGTCAATCAAGCAACAATCCTTCCTCGTCATCTTACCACAAACAATCTAGGGCACCTCCAACAACTCATTGGCCATCCATCTCCAAAAAGGCTGCACTTTCCTCTGCACCATTAGTTGTGTATATATTCACCGGGCCCAATAGATGGTCATCCAAATCAAGCAAAGTCCAAACCAAACGCTGGGAGGGATCACTCCACCAACCAATGACAGCTGGGGCTGAGGTGAAATTAGTGTTGCCACACCTCCCTTTCCTTCAACGATTCATCAACAAAGCAACAGCTTGTGGCCAACTCACATTAGAGGTAGTGTTCAACAGAACACCATTAAATTTAACTTCCTGCAAACAGAGAATATCAATATATTTGAATACAGTTGTAATTTTTCAGACCATAAGTTTTCTAAAGGGGTCAGGTAATCCCTTGACATTCCATGATGCAACTTTAATTGGGAACAAGTGGAAATGAATTTCTATATCTTCTTCATTCTCATTCTCCCCTTCCCTACTACAACAACACATGGAATCTATGTCTTTGGGGTTTTCAAAGCAACAAAGAACCATTGGTCCAACGTATGAATCTTAAGATTTTGCTGAGTATCTTTAGCATTCAACCACCTAAGAGTTTAACCGAGGCAGGGAATGCACCCTTCTAGCCCAACCCCTCAAGAGGTGAAGGCTTGAGAAGGGCACCACACCACCTTATTGAAAGTCAAAGACGAAGTCAAGGGTTTATTCATGCTCAATCCCCTATCATGGCCACTTTCAAAGCAGCAGTCAACTTGTTAATCAAGTTGCACTTGCGAACAACTTGAACTCAACCACCATTAGCATCATTGTTGGCTTGGGGGCTTGCATAGGTATGACCTTCAGTGGCCTGTCCGACAAGAGTGACTTTGGGGTCTGACTGGACCATGAAAGGATAGTCTCAGATTTTGCAGTCTAGAGTCAAACTCTACCACTAAAAACAAGTATCCAATAAATCGATGTCTCTGATAGGTTGCTTCATCATTTTATCCCCATAAGGATATACTCATTCAAATCTTTAGACAGATTGACACACAAGGAAGCCCTTTTCTGGTGTCTAGGATTAAAATACCATGGAGACTTGTGTAGATAAACCCACCAACAATCATTGAAATGAGCTCCAAGAAGGGCCAAAGCTGCACAGGTAGCCCGTGGAACTCAACTTTAGTTATCATAATCAACCAATTCGGACAAGTTTGGTCAAATATTGGTTTGGAGTCTGGACCAATCCTCTGAACCGTTTTTGGACCTGTTTGTACCAAAGCCAACCAGTTCATGTGCGAACAAGTCCAATGGGCCAAGTCAATACCAAACCAGCTGGTTTGGAACAAACCCAACCTATGAGCCACTCACGTCAAAAAAAAAAAGGAAATAAGGTTCTACACACTTCCTAAACCCTGACCTTACATTATTTAAAGACCCCCCCCCATTTGCCTAACACTCTTCTCATTGAATATTTGTGAGTGCATGATAAATTTAGCACCATGGCAAAGAGAGATGATTTGGAAGTGAAGATGGAGTTGATTCTAACCATGATTCTCTTACTCTGTAAATTTGCTGATTTCTTCTTTAGAAATTAAGGGTGATTTTTTTATTTACAAATTTATTGTAATTGTTAGATAAGATAAGATAATTTTATTAGTTAATTGGATCTAACTCGAGTGGTTGATAGGAGTATTATCCTCTCCACCTAGGTTCTATTCCTGCAAGTGACATGTTGAGCTCTAAACGAGTATATTGTTGTAACAGATTTGAGTGCTATTGTTGACCTAACCTGTGCCCTAAAGGATCTAGGATTTACCCTAGGTGCCATCCTCGGAATGAGGGGAACTGCTTGGGGGGTTTCCGTAAGATATGTTACCTAGGATAAACAATAATAATAATAATAATTTTATTAATGCTTGGGGTTCTTTCGATCAGGAGTTGCGAGTTTCCACAAACTTTCCCTGGTTCCATCCTTGTCTAGCATAGCCATCGTGGTTCCCTTTCTGTTCCTGAACAAATGATCTTCTCCGACATCCTTTCTCCAATGCCAAGATAGCTTTTTTTGACACATGAAGAGCCTGGAGGCGGGTCTGCAGGCCTTTCCTTTTTTTGGTCCATAATGATAGAGGATTTGGTGGATTATGGAGAGGGGAGTCCCAACCCCAAAAAATCTTTCGTATGCAAGAAGAGTATGGCATTTTTCTATACTCCTTCGTGGAAAAAGGCGCCCAAGTGGCGGATGAGGGTCCAAGCAGCGAGGTCCTGGCAGAAATTAAATTCTCTATTATTGTGTCCTCCGTAGAGCCAGTGGGAAAGGTGGTGGTTCTCAAACCTTGTTTTGATTTCGTTAGTGAGGCTATCCAAACAGATGAGCCCTCATTTCATCGTTTTGTAGTAGCTCAGCCTGAAACTATAGTCAAGTCGTCGAAGCCTTCAGGAGTAAAGCTAGGCAAGAAAAAGTGCATTCAAACTCGCAAGGGTGAGGCGAAAATGGTCATAGGGCCAATGTGAGTGTTATGGATGTCCCCAACATATTGAATCAAGTTGTTGTTGACTGCTTCAGTGGAAAGCTTGTGAACCCTAGCTTCCTTAAGTCTTGGATCAAAGAAAACTATAACTCAAACACTAGGATTAAATGCCAATAATCCACTTAAAACAGAAATTTATACATGCTATTATAAATTTCAGAATTATGCAATTTACCTACAGCTGAGTTTAAAAAATCAGAAAATCACAGCGGAAACACACAAGAAACCAAGCATAAAAATAGGACAACACCAGATGTACCTTGGAAACCCCAATGTGGGGAAAAACAGCTAAGAGGGGCTTTTATTGGGCATTCAGGAGATAATTTACAGCAGCAGAATAAACTGAAATTCCTTACAAATTTCCCAACAAACTTCACAGTTCTCAGCAGAAAAACTCGCCCAACTGTTGGTTGTACAGCCCAGCAAGTTCTGGCCTTGTACGGCCCAGGTACGGCTTGTTTGCTGGTGCTGGTACGGCCTGCAAACAGACCTCTTGGCTGAGAAAACTCGGTCTGTACTTGGCCTGCTCCTCTCTGCTTGCTGCTATCCATAATTTGGCCCTTCTTTGTAGACCAGTATGGCCCAAGGATGGCCTTTGTTGGCTGCCCAAAGCTGGCCTAAACTTGCCCTATCTTCTTCAGTTGCTCCCTCTTCTTCTCATGCCCAAGCACCCTCTTCTTCTCACCTGCACAACCTCACAAATGAGAGAGGTGTCAAATCCACCCTCAGCCTCTCTTTTATCCCACCTTCAGCCACCATTTGCCTTGAGATGTACACCCAAGTTTGGGCCTCAATGGCTGAGATTGAGGCACCCCCCTTGGGCGGGACCCCAACTCTCCACTAAGTGGTGCACCCCACCTTGGACAAGGTCCCACAAAGCACTCAGCCTCCTCATGAGGTGTGCCCTCTCTCCTCGGGCCCCACATTCCACTCACAAGCAAAATTGTTGATTTGCCTAAGTTAAACTTAGGCAAAGATATTAAGGCTGATATGGGTTAATTTGGGTGTTCATCAGCATGCCTAGGACACATAGGCCTATGCTGAGACACCTCCTAACTCCTGAGCTACAAAAGCTAATAGTTCATCGATTATTCTCCGGAGTTTTATGTGCCCGTCAAGGGCTAGCTTTGTTTTACGATGAACTTGGACTCAGACGCAGATAAAGTAATGGAATGCGACTGGAGTAGGGGCCCTTCAGGCCTAGTTTTAAAGCGATGGAAAGTCGACTTTGATCCTCGTGCGGAACTTTACTCCATACAAAAAGTTTGGGCTATCCTTCCAGGTCTCCAATTATTTTTTTGGAGAGAAGATTTTTTAGTGGCAATTGGCAACACAATTGGTTGCTTTGTGGGTGTTGAGACTAATTGGGATTCCAAACAAGACAGAAGATGGGCTTGGATACGAGTGGAAGTGGACTTAAAAGACAACCTTGCTGATGAAATTGAGCTAGACTATGGGAGCAGGGTATGGATTCAAAAGATTGATTATTGGAAATTGCCATTTAGATGATATTGGGGCATTTATAGAGTTCAGGTGAAAAATCGACTCCCTTTAAGCTACTGTCGAAGAAAATATGGGTAAAGAAGGAAAAGTTGAAGGCAACATTTGGTCAAAGTGAGGTGCAAATAGCTTCTCATGAGGTGGAGCCATCAACAAAAAAGCATCCTTCTCAAGCATTGGAAAAGGAGCGCGAAGAAGCTGTAAAGGAGCACGTTTTAGAGTCAGGCATCGAGGATATACTTAGTAACTCCTATGTCCCTATGCCTTTACTTCCTTCAGAAATTACAAATTGTTCAAAGGCTGTTACGGATGTTAGTTTGCCATCAGAGGGAGTTTTTACGAGGTTTTGAGTGCCCCTTCTCCTTGCCCTTCCCATGGGGCCCTCTTCGAGCCCCCCCCGGTAAAGTTTATCCTTCTCCCTCAAACTGTGTCCATGTCGCACTTGAAGTTTCCTCCGTGTTAAAGGTTTGTAATCCCTCAGTGGTATCTCCAGCAAAAGCCTCCTTCCCATAACTTTGTCCCTCCTACAAAGTCGTATGATCTCAGATCAAAATCTAAACATAAAGGCGAGGAGTTTTCAAAAGGGGGTCTAGCTTTGGACCCTATCCTTACTCCCCAGGTTGGGAGGAAATCTCACCTCTCAAAAGCTCAACAAAAGGTGATGCTCGATATCAAGCGAGGAAAGCAATCCACTATCCAAAGGGCGCTTGGAGCAAGGAAAGCCCTTCCTAAGGTGTCCCCATGATGTGCATGTCCTTCAATGCTTGTGGGGTAGGGGGCACCTCCAAGCTAAATTCCCTCAAGCAACTCTTTAGAGATCATAAGCCAAGGATTATGCTTATTCAAGAAACGATGTTAGCTAGTGATAAAACTAGGGTAGCTTTCGAGTCTTGGCTTAAAGATTACTTTTTCTGCACTCTGGATGCAACTGACCTATCAGGTGGTTTATTAACTACCTGGAGTTCAAATTTTCAAGCTGTGTCCACCTCATTTCTAAACTTAGCCATTCTGGTTGAACTGGTGGTAAAAGAATTTGGGTTTCGACTCAAAGTTTTAAATGTTTTTGGCTCGTATTCAAACAGGAGGATCTACTAGAAATCTCTGGTGGATTCCAGAGTTTTCGACGATGCTCCCATACTTGTAGGTGGTGATCTAAACCTCAATCTCTTGTGCAAGAGGTGTAGGGGGCTCATCCAAGCAAGATCTCGTGGAGGAGTTCTTTATTCATCTTTTCGATAGCCTAAAACTACAGGATGTGGGACCTGTCAAGCTAAATCCCACCTCGAGAAACTTTAGGAGAAATGACGAAGTAATCTCAAAGAGTATCGACCGATTTTTAATTTTGAAGTCTATGATAGGGATCTCTTTCCAAATGAAGTCATGGGTTGCCTCAAGGGGGATTTTTTATCAACTCCCCATTTTCTTCCAAATGCAAGCCAAGGATAAGAAGCCTACATCCCCCCTCAAATTCAATCATGCATGGCTTCTACAAAGATTTTACTCAATTGATCAAGGCTAGTTGGGTGCCTCTTAGCTAACAAGAATCATCTTCATAAATGCAACAATTCACATATAACATTTCGATGGTGAAGAGAAAAATGAAGGACTGGTCCATCGCTTTCAAGGAAAAATCGCAACTTCGTCTAAAAGACATTGAGCATAAGATAAGCAAATTATACAACGACAATCAATTTGGCTATTTCTCAAGTGAAGAACTTTTAAATTTGAGATCTTGGGAGTCTGCTCGTCGTGAAATATTGGACAAAGAAAAAATAGCCTAGCACCTAAAAATCCAGGCCATTTGGATCCAGGAGGGTGATAACAATACAAAAGTTTTCCATCAATATGCAAATTACCATAAAAATCTCAATACGATTTGGGAAATTCAAAATCATCAAAGCGTAATAGTTAGATCCTTCAAGGAAAAAGCAGAGGTTGGTGTTTGTCACTTCAACACTCTTTTTAAAGAACCTCAAGGTTGTCCCATTCAAGAGATTCTTCGTATCCTTAATTGTTGTCCAAGGACTATTTTGGAAGAAATGAATAATTCGTTGGAAGCGCAAGTTTCGGAAGAGGAAATGTGGTGTCCCATCTATTCTATGAAAAAATGTAAAAGTCCCGACCTGGACAGGTTGTCGATTGAGTTCTACCAGGGCTTTTATGACTTTCTCAAGGAGGATCTTTTGAAGGTGGTCAAGGAGTCCAAAAGATCAGGAAAGATGCTCGCAGCCTTGAATTCCACATTCATTGCTCTTATTCTGAAGAAGCAACAATATTTATCCTTCAAAGATTACAAACCAATGTCGTGCTTTAATGTCATTTATAAAGTTGTATCCAAAATCCTTGCTATGAGACTCAAGCTTATCTTAAGCCAGATTATCTCAAGGGAACAATTCAGGTTTCTACAACACCTTCAAATCCATGATACGATCTCCCTTGCCCAGGAGGCCCTCCATTATATTAAGCGATCCAAAATTGAAGTAGTTGTCCTCGAAATCAATTTATCAAAAGCTTATGATTGGGTCAGCTAGACTTTTTTGTGAATGCTTCTCCTACAGATAAGCATGAATCTTAATTATGTCAACTAGATTATGGGGTGTGCGCAATCAATCTCTTTTGTAGTTTTGATCAATGGCTTCCCTTCTAATTTCTTTCGAACATCCCATGGACTGCGACATGGGTGTCCTTTATCGCCTTTTCTCTTTCTATTGGTGGCAGATGGCTTAAGCAAGCTCATAGTGAACGTAAAAGCGAAAGGTCTCTTGAGAGGTATCAAAGTATCCCAATCAAAGTTTTTAACTTGTCTTTTATTTGTGGACAACATCTTGTTTTTCAGATCTAGGTCCCTTCAAGATATTAGATCTCTATGTCACATTTTAGCTTTGTATGAGAAGGCTATTGGTCTGGTAACAAACACTCAATAATCCTGTGTAATATCCAATCTCCTCCCAGATGGGTTGATGAATGATGTTAAACTTATTTTTCCTTGCCAATGTAAGGACCTGGACACAGGTTTCAAATATCTGGGGTTTTATCTTAAACCAAACACTTACAAATTCTTGGACTGGATTTAGTTGTATAAAAAAATTGAAGCTCGCATCACTTTATGGGTGATGTTGATTACTTTCCGGGGGAGGTTGTTTCAAGATTGAATTGCGAAATCAGTTTCAAGTCATCTTGGCATTTTTGCGATAACTTTTTTTCTAGGACGTTTCAAACCCTGGAATTTGGAAGAGATGGGGGAGAGATCTTGGTGTACCTGTGGTAAAAATTGTAGATGCTAGTTCGCTATACTTTCAGAGATATGCCCTATGGACGTTAAGGTTCCTAAATGCTCCTGAAATCAATTTCAAACTAGTCAGCTTGGCACTTTCACTATAACTTATTTTCTATGGTGTTTCAAACCCTGATATTTTACAGAGACAAAGGAGAGATCTTGGTGTACATGTGGTAAAAATCTCAGATGTTGGTTCGCTATACTTTCAAAGATATGCCCTGTGGAAGTTAAGGTTCCTGAATGCTCCTGAAATCAATTTCAAACATGTCAACTTGGCACTTTTGTTACAACTTTTTTTTTGTGATGTTTCAGACCCTAAGATTTTGCAAAGAAAGAGGAGAGATCTTGGTGTACATGTAGTAAAAATCTCAAATGTTGGTTCTCTATACTTTTGGAGATATGCCTTGTGAAAGTTAAGGTTCCTGAATTTCAAACAAGTCATCTTAGCACTTTTGCCATAACTTATTTTCTAAGATGTTTCAGACCCTAAGATTTTGCAGAGATGGAGGAGATATATTGGTGTACGTGTGGTAAAAATCTTAGATGATGATTCACTATACTTTCGAAGATATGCTCTATGGAATTTAGGGTTCATGAATGCTCCTGAAACCAGTTTCAAACAAGTCAGCTTGACACTTTTACTATAACTTATTTTCTGGGATGTTTCAGACCTTGAGATTTTGCAAAGACAGAGGAGACATACAAAAGTACCTCAGGTAAAAGTTTCAGAATCAGATTTGCAAAATTAGATACGTGGCATGTTGTACAAGTCCGTTCTTGGGAAGAGGCCCAAAACAGCGAGCTTTGGGAAAGTTGTCATTTGAAAATTCAAATTTTGGTCAAACTTGGCAAAGCCAGAAGTAGTGAACAAACCTGGTGAAGGCAAAAGCAATGAGTAGACCTAGTAAAGGAAGACGTAGACCTAGTAAAAGAAGAAGCAAAGAGTAGCCTGGTGAAGGCAATAACAACAAGTAGACTTGATGAAGGTTGGTGCAACTCAGAGATTGGTGTCTCTTGCTAAATTGGTGCTTAGCAGTGGGGATTGGTGCCTACGAAGATCTGTAAAAGATTGGTGTCTCTTGCTAAGTTGGTGCTAAGCAGAGGGGATTGGTGTCTCTAGTAGATTGGTGTCTATGAAGATCTAAAAGAGATCGGTGTCTCTTGCTAAGTTGGTGCTTAGCGGTGGGGATTGGTGTCTCTTGCTAAGTTGGTGGTTAACGATGGGGATTGGTGTCTACGAAGATCTGTAAGAGTAGGTTGGTGCCTACCAAGATTTGTATCGGTGGGGATCAATGTCTCCAATAGGTTGGTGCCTACAGATATTTGTAATAGTAGGTCGGTGCCTACAAAGAATTATAAAGAAAAGTTTTGTGGTTTTCTCCCAAAAATGTTTCCACGTAAATTTTGTGTTCTATGTTCTGCAGTTAATATGTGATTGTTTTCTTAATGAATGCTTGAAAAAATAAAAAATTATCTTATATTAATTCATCCCCCTCCTCTCAGTAGAAGTGTGTGCTCAACACGTGAACCAATTAATGCTGACAAGGTACCAACAATCTCAATCTCACTTAAGTGCTTGAGAGTGGAACGAGATGTTTCCAGACATACAACCCCAAGAGTTAGTTCAATCAATTGAACCATCTACCCAAGGCATGTTGCAATAAGTCTTGGGGTTGATCCCCCAAGCTAGTTGCCTTTGTTGCATGCCTCACTCAATGTCCCTCCCAAGATAGGCATTGTAACCAACACTAAGGGTACACTCAATACCATCCATGAAATGTGGGGAAGTGTTGGGAACTTCCCCACTAGGTTTTCCTTGGAAACAAGAAAAAGGAGTATATATATATATGCTCGGTGGGTTAGCTCGAGTGGTTGAGTGTTGTGAATTCCAAGCAAGAGGTCACGAGGTCAAGTCCACATGCTTGTTGCCTCTGTGGATTTTATGGGCCTCACTCATTATCCTCGTCGATTAGGTTGCCAAAACTATAATCGGTTAGTTTACCACGGGTACCATCCTCGAAATGAGGGGAAGTGCCCGAAGGGTTTCCTAATATGTGCATTCCATCTTATATATATATATATATATAAAGAGAGAGATTGTCCAAAGGGGATGGATCCAATGGTGAAGAACAAAGAGTTTTTCACCATTGGGCAATGTTCAATTCCCACGAAGGCTATATATATATATATATATATGTATATATATATATATCTATATATATATATATATAAAGAGAGAGATTGTCCAAAGGGGTTGGATCCAATGGTGAAGAACAAAGAGTTTTTCACCATTGGGCAATGTTCAATTCCCACGAAGGCTTTTCCTAAAGACATGGGGTCACCTTGAGGTATTGGTCGAATGTACAGTTGCACCAAGAGGAATTATACTAAATATTGTGACCTATGCACATATATGTGGATCAAAGTCCACCCCCATGTTCTCCTTTTATGCTAGCCCCAAAGGCTAGTTCAGTTGGTTCAGCCATATTGCCAAAGGCACAACTCTGATTGGAGGCAATAGGATCCATTGGTCCTTTGAGGTTATCAGTCATGCATGAACAATTGATAGTTATACTGCCCTCCATCTGGGAATCCAATGAAATGGTGGGAATTTCATAAAGTATATATATCAGTGTTACCAACATCGGCAGCGGCAAAATATCGCCGAGG
>JZKD02S1673894.1:458359-496958 GCA_000966675.3 Picea glauca
ACGATATTATCGATATATAGATATATATATAGATATATATAGATATATATGTGAATTTGGCATTGTCTAATTGTTCTACGAAATGTTTTTTTTCACCAGAATCTAGGGACACAAATCTGCACAAAATCACTATTTTTTGTTGTTTAAAATCCATTTCTGAATGCAGAAATGGAATCGGCTGCTGAAAAACCCCTAGGACACTCGGATTATACAAAAATAATCACTCAAATCTGCAGATCTAACATTTCTCGCTGGATTTCGGGCAAAGGTCCCCGGAAAATATCGCCAGAAAAAAGCCATTTCGTAGAAGATTTAAACTATGCGTATGAATTTTGTACATATTTTTAGCCAGTTCTGGTCCGGTTTGTAATTTTGAGGTATTCCAATCCTGTGCCGATCTGTATTTTTGGGTATTCCGATTTTGGTTCTGATAACTTTGAACCCACCCACATATGACTAGAAAATTGTGTAGTAGTCTGGTCAATAAAAAAGCCTTCAAACCAAGGGTAAAAACTACCAAGGTATTTTTGCATACCTGGGACCATGACAAAATTAATTGACATTAACTTCCTCAGATAAGGCAAACAGAAAGAAGCCTTTATAGACTTTGATATTAATGCAGTCCCAACAATAAGGTTCCAAGACCTCCTTAACCCAGACCCTGATAATAGCCTTAGGATGCACCCTGCCAACAAAATAACCAGGCAACATTTGTTCGCTTTATGAAATACAAACATTTTCATACCGGGTAACAGTGATATTAACTAGGATTTCCTCAAAGAACTTGGAAATTGGAATTACAATATGGTAAACCTTGGGACGAACTTGTGAGACGCCTTGGGCGAAACCATCGTGTTTGGGACTTCATTGCCACCTCCAACAGTTAACAGACCAACAGATCCGAGTTCAGGCCGAGGAGATGTCATATGAGGCACCCACAGGTCTTATAACAAAGCCAGCAGGACGACGAATGGGAAGGGAGAAACAGTAATGGCGATAGGGCCAGCAGTAAATGGCTCTGGCAAATTCATACAAACCCTTACTCCGTTGTCTTAGTTTTGTGTATTGTACTTCTCCCAATTTGACAAAATCAGGATAATTTCATAACAGAAGTTCTATCAATGCAGCTAACTTGGAAATAACGGGATGCAGAGGAGTTCAACTCATATTGGACCATAACAACAGTTTTTGCTTGGCACAGTGCAAAGTCTACATCTACAAACAGCGTCATGTCAGCAATTTCACTCACCAGAAAGGGCAGCAACCAGTGTGGGGTGGAAAATAATGAATCCCAGAGACTTTAGTGCCTGGGCAGCTCTGCAAGACAGAAATCCTCAGACATTAAAAACAAAAAATATTAATTTTGAGTGGATTTCATCCACTGCAATCTAGCCCAAGACAGCCAGTGCAGTGGCACCCATGGAAATAACACTTTTCCAAACCATGTAGAGATAGCAAGATTGGATACAACATTATCTTACATCTCTTCGTGTTGAGAGGAAATATCAGGGAGAATATAGTTCAATAGAGAGCACAAGTGCTCACAAAGAAATTGGATTGCTTGGGGATCCTCTCCTGAACAGTGTCCAATATGCAGAAGCCGTCCATAAGCGTCTGAGCGCTCTGCTTCACCTTTTGCTGTTTCCAGCAGTTTTACGATTTCTTCTACTTCTCCATTCCCGTCCACATTCGCCATCATTATTGCCAGTATCGTGTTGTCGGGGGCAGAGAAGGTGATATATATGCAAACAAGTTTTCGCGCCAACTGTAGAAACAAAAAAAATTATTTGTTTAATCTCTCTTTATCTTCATTACAACCTCGCCTTGTCCCTACTTGGATCGTCCATGTCGGTTTTTACAAAATTGAATTTGCCGCTCTCCTTACAAAATATGGATTTTTTTCAAAATTATTTTTATTATATATTTTTGTGTTGAGAGACCCTTTACACTCCCGCCTCGGATAGATTTTTATATAACATAACATAAAATAATAATAAATAATATATATATATTACTTTAGTATTAATGTATTAAACAAGTAAGGATATATCAAGTGTTTATTAGGGACCAAACTTATGGAGGTGAAAATATTTTTTTAGAGTGCAAAACTTGAGGAAAGGTTAAGGATTTGCACATCCAGAAATTTGATCCCTCTAGTGCTTGGTGGATCCAAAGTTAAGATGAATCTATGCAAAACTTGAAGAAAGATTAAAGGTTTGCACATCTAGAAATTTGATCCCTCTAGCATTTGATAAATCCAGGGTTAAGATGGATCTATGATGATAACTATTACGATTTTTTTCATGTTCTTCATTCTTTATGTAATGATATGATGATCATTTTCTTTCCATTTTTATTTTACTATTTTGAGGTTTTTTTGGGTTTAATTTATTAGTTTTGTCTTATTTTATTTTACATATTTTAGCCACTTTAGTTATAAATGCAAAATGCATTTGAGAGAACTTTGATAAGCAAATCCATAATTTGGTTGGGGTCTACGGCTAGGGTTTCCTCAACTACAGACCCTCTTTCCTGGCCTTTCTTCTTTCTTCTCTGCTTGGCATTCTCCTTTTCTGTTACAGTGGGTGTTTTGTCATCCTTGGCTCCAGATCCTTGATGTACTTGCGGGTTGGTGTGATGGCGCGGTTGATATCGTCCTGCGATGAGAGGGGCATGGTTTTAACTTGCTTCCAACTTGTTTGCGGTGGATCAAGGGAGCTGGGGGGGTTCATTACACGCCTTGTTGGTTCGTGAGGTTGTTTGAAGCATTGTTTCTCATATTTTGGTTGCATATCCTTGCCTCTTACGTTTTTGGGGTGGCTGGGGTGTTCGATCCCCTTTCTGTTTGATGGGTCTTTCATGGGTTGGGATTCCCCTGCTTGGATCTGGTCTTCGGTCTGTGGATTTATGCCTTGATGGTTGGGGATCTTCATAGCCTCCTTTCGCCACTGGTTTCTATGTGGTGAGGCCCCTCTCTTTGTGGCCTTCTTTGTATTTTTCTTATGTTCACCCTCTCAAGATTTGGGGTCGTTCAGGGTTTGATTCCCTTTGCTTCGTAGCCCTGGATTCAATGATTTTGGTGTCAAGTTCAGGTTTTTTTTTAATTTGGGGCTCGAGGTTTCGATCCTCTTTTTCCTTTGAGAGGAAGTTTGTCGCTCTGACCTGGTCTGTCTTGCATCTGGGTGTTCGTTGGAGGAGTACTTTTTGGTTCGCTCTTGGAAGGGTTTTAGGGTTTTATCCACATTTGTCTGAAGTTCCTTTCTCTAGTTGTTGTTGGATCGATCGAGGTTTGATGTATGCTAGATCAAGGTTCTTTTGTGTTGGGTGTCGATATCTCACCCCCCCTGTTCATACTGTTTGGTGGTGTGGTCTGAGCTTTGAGGTATTTTCCTAAGGGTGTGCAATGTTGAGGGGCGATCAGCTTAAAGGTCCTTTCTTTGGGCATGCAGTTTTTTGGTCCATCTCATTCGGTTTTTTCAGCGGGTGGTGTTTTCTTCAATACCTCTACTTTCCTGTTCTTTTGGTGTGGGAGCTCATTCTGCTCTGATCTGGTATTTCCGGCCTCCAGGGTTTCTTTGGGATTACTCTCTTGGTTGAGTTTTTTTCAAGGCGGGAGTTCTTGCTTCTATGGTTGTTTCTGATACTCTTTTGATTTTTTGATAGCTTATTTTGATGTTCTCCTCTCGGTGGCCTTTTAGCCAGTTTTTTGGCCTCTACATGCACTCTTTTTTTTCTGATCTTATCACCCATGTTTGGGTTGTGCTATTTGCACCTACAAAATGTAATTTGGTTCTCTTTGGATGAATAGAATAAATGCAAAATGCATTTGAATTTTCTTTCTACAATCTTTTTTTTTTTTAATTATAAAAAGTTATTGAAGAATTTTTTGGAAAAAAAAAAACTATCATTTAAATAATTTAATAATTAATATAATTAATGGGATATTACATATTTCTTGAAAGAGTGATTATCATAGTCATTAAAATATATAAAATATAAGGGGTGGCAAGAAAGTGGGGGTTATTTATAGCCTCGGGACCGGTAGAATTGGAGTTTACTTGGGGATTAGAGACATCGAGAAACAATGAAGTGGAGACTTGGGCAGTTTTTCAAGGTCTCGCCCTTCTTAGAGAAACGGGAGTCATTCAAACGACAAAGATTGACAACTCTACTATGATTATCTAATATTTATCTTAGTGTTGTCTTTCAAAAAATATCAAGCTCACACACATTATTCAAAGGGCACTAAACATGTGTCTCTGCTTCATGTGGATATCCTTCTTCCAAGGGTTGTAGAAGCAAAATGAGGCAGTCGAAAAACAAGCCAACCTTGACATGAAGTAATGAGAAGGAATGTTAAATGGTAAATGGGGGTTGTCAAACTTTGCACCCCTTCCATGATTATATCACATTTATGATGATGAATCATCCACAATACAAGTGTCTTGGCATTTTATTTAATAGCATGTGGGAGTTAAAAAATGAGTTTGTGACATTCCTTAATATATCATCAATGGTGTGTGAAGTTATGGACAACAATGAATCCTTGTGGGCGTGTGTATGTGGGTTTTTAAGGTGGGAGGTTTGGTTATTGTTGATGAAGTTCGACACGAGTTTCACTATCGGTCTTTTCGAAGTAGGAACGCCAAGAAGAGGGGTTTTGGTCTATGTGGTCAATTTCAATTGGATTAGTTCCTTATGACTTAGTGTACTAATTCCTTTGTAAATTGGACCACTATAATTGTAGGAATCATTCCTATGTGACCTAAAGGAGGTTTAACTTGGTTTGTAGAATTGGTGAGAGGGAGATGATTAAGGCAAAGAGCATTGTGGTGAATTCCACTATAAAGTGGAATCACAAACAAGAGGAGTGTGACCATCAATTGAAGGTTGACAATAGGATAAGAGACACCTATGCAACAAAAACAATATCACAATTCCTTGAGCTCGGGTGTAACATCCTTGATTTTCATCCCGCAAATTGTAATGTAATTGTATAAACGTGAATTAGGTCGGTGAGTCAATATGATTGGGGCAAAGAGCCCATATTGATTAATATGGTTGGGGGTCGAATTGTATATTATGAACATCGAAATGATTAATAAAAGTAATAAATGTTGGTTGCAATATGAGAAGGGTGAAAACGATGGGGGGTTAGTATTCCACAAGAGAGAGGTGTCCAAGGGAGGTTTTGTTCACGGGTATTAATCCAACCCACATTCTTGGATTTATTATCATTGTGTATTGAAGAATTTTGAGGTTCTTATAGGCTGCCCAACATGCCTGTCATGTGACCTCTTTTGGGCACTAAATTCAAGGATCTTTCAATCTATTTTTCTCAATGTTTTAGGATTGTTTTCTTGTTGTCCAAAACAGCCAACGGATCTGAACTTTACCCACTGAAAAATCTGCCACTATGAAGTGATTTAATGCCCCTTTGAAGCTTCTCTTTGAATCGGTTTCAATAGGAAGTTTTGATGTCCATTGTTAGCACATTCATTATACTTCAAAACATAAAATACCCTCTAAGATCTTTAACACCTACTATGCTGAAAAGTAAATAAGCAAACCATGACAATTTAACACAAGTGTTTTTGGTCAACATGACCCTGGAAAAACCCCCATGGGGAAAACCAATAAGAGAGTAGATGTATTATGGAGATCTAAAAGCAAATGCTACAACAAGTAAATGTACAAAGGAACCTGATACAATGGCAAGATCTTTTCAAGCTTGCTTTGGAGATCCTTGGTAAATGTGCTTGCTAGATGACTTGTGCCCACTCTTGGAAATTGTTCCTACTAGCTTGTAGACTTGCGCCCACTCTTGGAAATTGTTCATGCTAGTTTGTAGACTTGTGCCCCTTTAGTTTCCTTGGCTCTTGAGATGAAGTAAGCACCCATTTCTCTGTCTTGGATAGCACCCCTCTCAAGTGTGCCTCCACCAAAACAATAGAGCACTCCATCTAATGCGTGCCCCTCCTCAAGATGAGATGCGCCTTCTCACAAATGTGCCCCTCCTCAAACTCTTGGTGCGCCCTCTCACAAGCGAATCTCCCAACCTCAAGCTACCATTCTCAAGTTTCCATGGTACACCCTCAACCTTGCTTCTCCTCAACAATGGTGTGCCCCCTTCTCGAAAACTCTCCTCTCTTCACATTCACCCAACTTTCTCAAGTGAACAATGAATAGTCCTTTTCCCTCATTTTCCTCGTTTAGCCTAATCCTTAGGCTAACCTAGGAAACCAATGGCTCAGATTATATCTAGGTCGTTCTCCAAAATGAAAGGATGAGATTATATCTCATAACTCACTTAAGTTTTCATAGTTTACTTTTTCCCTCATTAATGACTTTATAAAATCAACTTGACTTTATAACTTAAAGTACTTTGTCATTAATAATGTTATAAAGTCAAATTGACTTTATAACATAAAGTAAAAGGTGAAGGTCAAATATTTCCCCCTTTGTGTTTAGAGACTCACAAACACAGGGGGATCACTTTCCAAGGTACTCAAATCTCAACATGTATAACTTTATATTTGTTGATTGAGTGTTCCCAAAACCAATCATTAAACTCATGTAAGAGGGTGGGTGTGAGAGTCACATCCCATAGTTATTGGGGAGCATGGAGTTGAAGTACAATCAACATTAGGCAAAGCGAGCAGTCAATTGACTTGAGGAAAAGGAAATTTGTATGACCAAAGAAGACAATTTTTGCATGCAGATTTTGTGGGCAACAAGAGGGGAGTTGGGTGTTGGGAAGAGCACCAGTCATGGTGTGCTCGAAGGCAACCATTGTTTGGATGTGTTTTATGTTGGAAATGTGGATTGTGTGCCTGTAAAACAGTAAAACAAGTCATAAGCCTATAATGCATTTTTTTGTCAAGGAAATGGCTCAAGAGCCTTGTGTAAGTTGTTGTAAACACTCTTGAAGCAACTTAGATATTTCTAGCCAACCGAGTGCACTAGAAGCCTTGATAAATGAATCATATGTTCCAAGCGACTCTAAGAATAAACGGGGTACATTCTAGGTTGTGCAGGTTCTGGGGAAGAGAGAGTTGGTGGATTGGAATTGTTGTAGGAGTGGAACCTGGGTTTTGGGTTGTTGAGTGTGGAGAGTGGACAACCAGAGGGATATATCTCCTTGTGGACTCGTAGCCTCAACTTGGGGGTGGCCTGTTGTTGAGAGAAAATGAAAAACAATGCCTATGGCTGGGAGGTTCATCTTCTGTATGCAGCCAGTTGGTTATATTTTATGAATAGACAAGTTTTTGTTGTGTTTATTACGATCATTCTATTGTGTAAATGATATTTGAATGTTGTGTGTTTACTGGACACATTCATGTTTTTATAAATGTTGTAGATGCATGGGTAAATCAACATATTGTTTGTTGTGATTTTTATGGGCATGTTGCCTCTTGGTTTTCTTTTATATGTATGGGGTATTTTTTTTTAAGTTTGTATTTAGCAGGCTAAGTCATTTTCCACAGTGATGGGCCTCAGCTTGGAAGGCTAGGTACGTTACATTGGGGAGTCAAAGAATGAATTTGTTGTGTTCATGGCCATCTCACGACAATAGAATTTGGCATTGAATGTCATGTCAGGGGGTGTTAAATGCCACCTAAATGAGTCATTTAATCAAATTATATTGTGTCTGCAGTTATGATGGGAAGTGGTTTTCCCTCCCTCCCTTTTGACTTCTATGTCAATTGGGGATCCCTTGGCTAATGGGTTCTCTCAAGCACATTCTGAAGAAACACATGCCAAGTGCTCTAGTATGGAGACAAAGGCCCCATCTAGAGATAGCAGCCTCTTGTAATAACCAAAATCTAGTAGGTACCCTGAGAAATCAAACACGAAATTTTGGATGGGCCTAAATCGACAAAACTTTTAGTTTACTTTCTCTTAATAATTTTTATGTTTTATTGAGTTTTACTCTTGTTATCTCAATTTGCAAGGCAATATCCCTATTGGTGACGTCTTTGTTGGGTTACAGTAGGAGGTGCTAGGAAATTTTGGATGGAAAACAATATTATCTTGACATTGGGTTGCGACGTTTTTATATCATCTTTGTATTTCTTTGTTGTACGATTCAACTACAACTCTTTTTAATACAAAATATAATTGTTATTGTGAAAAAAAAAAGAAAAAGATATACAAAATATAGTTGTTAGTCCAAGGGGTTAGCTCAACCAATGGTCATCAATGTTGTTGGGCATTTGGCTAACTTTGTGCTTGCAAGTGTTCAGCTCGAATCCCCCTAGGTGAGGCGCAC
Organism: Picea glauca; assembly: GCA_000966675.3. NCBI lineage: Eukaryota > Viridiplantae > Streptophyta > Pinopsida > Pinales > Pinaceae > Picea > Picea glauca. The sequence goes on from JZKD02S1673894.1 coordinate 466,632, forward strand.
TAGTTTATGCCGAAAGGTTTACTACGAACGCCATCTATAAATGTGGGGAAGCATCCCATCGGTTTTCCCATGGGGTTTTCCTAGATATATAATGATTAATAGGAAATTTTATAATGATTATTCAAAATGTCCCTCGAACTATAATTCTCACCAAAATCCAAGAAAACAAAAAATCCAAATTCCACTCCATTTGATGTGTTTATGTTTTTTATTATACTTCATTAATAAAAAAAAAACTTAAACTCGGGTAACACCAAACAACAATTCTTTTATGGAAGATCAACTTCTATTCACTTGCCTCTTCGAGAGGGAAACCTCCAAATGAGTTAGGCTCCAATACAATAATATCCTAATACATGGTCACACGAGTGTTAGATCCGAGAAATATGCATAAACATATAATGAAATCTAATTGGTATAAACTCTTATGCATGCATCAATAGACAATGGATCAAAGAGAGCAAGAACCAAGATAAACAAAAGAGAGAGACAAGTATTTATGTGGTAAAACCCCAATGTGGGGAAACATCCATAGAAGGCTTGGTATTTTATTCCTCAGACAAACTCCATTCTTACAAGAGCATCCCTCCATAAGAGCCTTAAAGCACATACATTCACTACAATATATCAATATGGCCTCCTTCGCCTCCTTTATATATGAGAGACTGAAAGGAAAACAAATTCCATGATGCATGTGGGATAAACTTTTTTTTACAAGATAATGAGTTATTGAAGAATAACTTTACAAAAGACCACTAGGCATTCATTAACACATTATAACATTCCCCTTAATGATGACTACAAGGATAGAATCACGGTTGGAGGAAGATGTCATTAACTAACATTCCCCCTTGATGACAACTTCTTGCATCCCCGATAAGTTACAAAGTCGGAAAAACTTCGCCACTGTCATGGATTTGGTGAAGATATTAGTAGCTTGTTGTTCAGTGGGACAATACTCCAAACGAATAACACCATAAGATTCCAGATCTCGAATGTAATGAGTATCAAGATCAATGTGTTTGGTCTTGGAGTGATAGATTGAATTGTAAGCAAGTTGAATAACACTCCTATTATCACATCTTAGCTCAGTAGGAGTGTTCTGAACTAGTCCAAGCTCAGTAAGAACATGTCGGAGCCACGCTGCTTATTTAGTTGGTTCCTTAGTTGCCATGTACTTTGCTTCACAAGATGAAAGAGAAAGTGTTCTCAACTTATTACTGGACCATGAAATGGAACCTGAACCAAGCTGAAAGACATATCCTAAAGTAGATCTTTTGTTAGTAGTATCTTTTGCCTAATCAAAATCAGTGTAACCAAGAAGTGAAACATAAGCCTTGCTTGAATAGAAAACACCATGATGTAGAGTGCCCTGAAGATATCTAAGAATCCTCTTAGATGCTTGCCAATGGATATCATGAGGCTTTTGCATAAACCTAGAGACCATGTTAATAACAAAGGAGGGATCGGGCATGCTATGTGTTAGATAGATCAAACTCCCAACAAGTTGTCGATAGTGTTGCATCAACAAGAGGACTGTCACAATCAACAATAAATTTTACTCTAGACTAAAATGGTGTTGGTGAAGACTTACAATCACTCATATAAAATTGAGTTATCAAATACAAAACATACTTAGGTTGAGAAAGGAAGATTTTATCAGCCATGTGCCACACCTAAAGACCAAAAAAATAATGCAATAGGCTCGAGTCTATCATCTCAAAGCGTTGCTTGAGATCATTCTTCAATTCTTGAATTAAGGAAAGTTGGTTGCCCATGAGGATTAGATCATCCACATAAAGAACAAAAATGAGCACATCATCATCAAATAAATTGACATACAAATTTAGATCATATCGACACTTCCTGAAACCAATGTGCAGGAAATGAGTATCAATTTTCTCATACTAAGCCCTAGGTGCTTGTTTAAGACCATATAGATACCTGTTCAACTTGCATACCAAACTTGAAGTTTCAAAGGAAAAACCATGTGCTTGTTGCATATAAATTTCTTCACGAAGATCATTATTTAAAAACACGCTCTTGACATCCATTTGGTGAATTTCCCATTGACAAGATGAAGCAAGAGAAATGATGGTATTCATTTTAGCAATAGGAGCAAAGGTCTCAGTATAATCTATACCTTATTTCTGATGAAAGCCTTTAGCAATCAATCGTGCCTTATGCTTTTCAATTTGTCCTTTTGTAGTGAACTTTGTTTTATAAACCCATTTGCGACCAACAAGATTCTTACCTGGAGGAAGTGGGACAAGAATCCAAGTATTGTTCTTCACCAAAGAGTCATATTAAGTAGCCATTGCATCCTCCCATTATGGTTTTCATTTAGCTTCTACATAAGTGAAGGGATCATCCATGACTAACACTTTTTCCATGAGAGAAAATTCAAATATAGTTCTTTGAGTCTTGGATGGATCACCAATCTCAGAACCTGCAAACTCAAGTGTCTTCCATGCCCAAACTGGAAGAGGAGGAGGAGTAGTGGGAACCACTCTAGTATCTTCAAAAAATTCAACTGGATCACTCTAACTATTAGGTGAATCAACATCTAGACCTTGCCCAATACTTGAGGAAGGAGGAACATACATAGCTCATAGCTTCAACTGAAGATTGAGGCAATTGCAAGGTAACATGAGGTTCAACAGACTCAAGTGGTGGAGAGCCTTCATTGAACTTGACATCTCGCCAAATGATAACATATTATTTGGATGGATCAAACGACCTGCAAGCTTTATAATCCTCACTATAACCAACAAACATGCACTTGTGGGATTTGGGCTCCAACTTCTTCTATTTTTCATTTGGAATATGTGCCCAACATTCACTGCCAAATATCTTGAAATTGCTAATGTTTGGTCGCCTTCCACTCAACTTTTCTTTAGGAGTAACTTGAAAAACTACCTTAGTAGAAACCCTATTCAAAATATGGTTGACACAACAAACAACTTCAGCCCAAAAAAGTTCATGTAATCCTTTTGAATAAATCATACATCTAGCCATTTCAACCAAGGTCCGATTTTTCCTTTTGGCAACCCCATTATGTCGGGGCGTGTAAAGAATTGTCCTTTGATGTTGGATGCCATGCTTGGATAAATATGTTGCAAAATCATGCTTAGTGTATTCTCCAACATTGTCGATTCTAAGAGTCTTGATGAATTTACCATATTCTTTTTCAACCAGGGATTCAAATTCTTGAAAAACAACATGAGCTTCACTTTTGTGCTTCAAGAAATAAATATGTGTCTTCCTGCTACAATCATCAATAAAGGTAATTGTTGATGTTTGGTAGTTGCGGGAGGTACTTTCCCTCCTAGATGACCTTTCTTAGAGAGAAGAATATTCTGAAAGCAAGAGAACCATTAAAGAAATGTGGAAATACCCCAGAAGAGAAGTCGGCCTAGAAGAATAAAGAATAATGAAGTGACACCATCCCAGAGGAGAAGTTAGCCCAGTAAGGAGGTCAAGAAGACTATAAATACAAGGCGCCTTGTCTCATTTGATACACTCACTCACACTTTCTCATACACAAAAAAGGAAGGCACAAGTTTGAGGAAGGTGACACAACAACTACAGTAGTAGAAGTTTCTTATTGTTCAATGTTTGTGGTAACTCTCTCTTGTGTGCTACCCTTAGTACAGGTGCGCTACTCTTGTATGGTGTTGTTGCTGCAGTTGGGGTGGTATTTTTGGATGTATCTTTAGCTATCCATTGTGCTAGGGTTTATCTGTTGGTTGGATTTCTTTGGACGAAATCTCTCTAAGAAAGGTTGGCTAGTTATTTCCCCCATTTGGGGTTTTCCCAGGATAAATTCTCGTGTCTTCTTGTGCTTGTTACTGCTACTCTTATTTGTAAATTCTAACATTGTACAATGTCTACTATAAAAAGATATTCATAAAAGAATAGAAAAGATACAATGGCAAATACAAACATTACACAGAGATTTTTCCCTTGGAAACCCAAACCGGGAAAACCAACATATATTATATTCATACATTGTGTTACATTGTTTACAATACAGTATACATATAGGAGCCAGTGGCATCCAAAACCCTAACCCAATGACCTGGATTAGTCCAAAACCCTAATTCCTTAACCGGAAAAAGAAAAACCATCGACAAAAACCATGTGTTGAAGAAACCACCTAAATACATGACACGTTTCTCGAGGCAGAAAAACAAAATTCCAGGGGCGCTGCCCCCAGACCCCTGCGCGCCTGGCGCATACGCTCAGACACTACTACTCGTGCAAAGAATATAACACATACCCAACATTATTTCCAGTACATGATATAAATGCTAATGTGAAAGAAGATCTAAATATACTCGTAAATCTAATTGCTTTGTAAAAGTGAATAAAATCTAACATGGTTTCAGAGTTGGTTACCTTCAGAACAGTCTAACAACTAGAAGGAAAGATCTTGAAAAACTGCAACTGCACAAAGAGCAGTTCGCCCTACCCTAGCACACTCCCTGCAACACTTTGTTTGCGGTTTGGTGAAGTCCGAAAATTTGAAATTTCTCAAATCTAGGGTTTCTACCAGCAAAAATAAGTACCAGTATGAGAGTTGAAGATAGACTGGATGGACAATATAACTTTAGATCCTCGAAGCATAGGGTACTCCTCATTCTAGAAGATAATGAGTTATTGGATCATGTCAAGCAGGTACTTCCAGAACTAGAAGAAGGTGAAGCCAAAGAAAAGTTCAGGAAGAATGAAGTCAAGGCCAAGAGGATCTTGACATACTTGATTAAGGATCATCCGATACCAAATATATCAGAATTGAAGATGCTGAAAGAAATGTTTGATGCTCTAACCAAAATTTATGAAAGCAAGAACACCAACTGAAAGCTTACTCCAAGGCATCAACTCAAAAACATAACAATGAACAAGTCATAAACAATCTCCAACTATTTCATGAGAATCTCACAGATCAAGGATGAGTTAGCAGCTATTAGAGACTCGGTGGACTATGCTGAACTTGTGACTACTACATTCAATGGATTCCCTTCCTCTTGGGACCCATTTGTTCAAGGGATTTGTGCAAGAAGCAAGTTACCCAAATTTGATAAGTTGTGTACAGACTGTACCCAAGAAGAGTCTAGGTTGATATCCAAAACACTAAATACAAATGATGATGAAAATCAAGCTCTTGCCTCCCATGTGAAGAAAAGGAAGGATAGAAGAGAAGCCAGTCTGAAGAGAGATGAAAGACCACATTACAAGAAGAATGCATCAAAAGTTAGATGCTACAATTGCAAGAAGCTAGGACATTGTGCCTTTCAATGGCCTCATAGGAATGAGAAAGAAAAGCATCATGCACATGTAGCATATACATAGACAAAGGAGTCGGACGAAGAATATGTATTTGTCTCGGCAGTCACAGGTACTATCATTCAGGGGAGTGATATTTGGCTCATGTATAGTGGTGCTTCCAAGCACATGAATTGATTCAAAATTTCACGTACAAACTTGATAGAAAAGAGGTCATCCCTTCAAGTGGAGCTTGGGGATGATTCCAGACATGCATTCAAAGAAGTAGGAGAAGCCTCACTTCAACTTGACTCGGGTAATCCTATTTCAATTAAAGATGTGTTGTTTGTACAAGGCTTGAAGAAGAATCTTCTTTCCATTTATGCTTTAGAAGATAAAGGTTTTAGGGTAGCATTTATGGATGGCCATGTTCTACTGTGACCCAAGAATTCAAGCATAGATTTTTCTACCGTGATTGGTGTCTGAGAGGGAGGACTATATAAATTGAAGGGACACCAAGAACAAGCCCTTGTACACAATGATTTTAGTTGTAGTGAGCTATGGCACCAGAGACTTGCTCACCTAAACTACAAAGCACTACTAGTATTGAGCAAGATGGTTACAGGTCTACCATACATACAGGTAGAACATGATGGGGTTTGCAAAGGATGCACACTTGGCAAGAATGCCAAGACAATTTTTGCAAACAATGACACTAGATCCCAAGGGATCTTGGACATCATACATTCATATGTATGTGGATAGATGATGGTACCCTCCCTAGGAAATTTTGTATATTATGTCATTTTCATAGGTGACTAATCACGAAAGACATGGATCTACTTCTTGAAAGCGAAGGATGAAGTCTTCAGTAAGTTTCAAGAATTCAAGGCTTTGGTTGAGAATTTATTTGTAAGAAAGATTAAAATCTCGAGATCTGATAATGGAGGTGAGTACACTTCAAATGAGTTCAAGGACTTCTGCAGAGAAGTAGGGATTAAGAGGGAGCTGACAAATCCCTGCAACCCCCAATAGAATGGGGTTGTAGAAAGGAAGAATAGATCTATTGTGGAAGCTTCCAAAGCGATGATCCATGACCAAAACTTACCCATGCACTTATGGGCAAAAGCATCCATTATAGTCGTGTATATTCAGAATAGAAGTCCTCGCAAGATATCGGGGAACAAGACACCTGAAGAGGTGTTCACTGGAAAGAAACCATAAGTTAGTCACTTGAGGATATTTGGTTGTCTAGTGTATTTTCATGTTCCCAAGGAGAAGAGAACGAAGTTGGACCCTTCAGGAAGGAAGGGCATATTCGTTGGATACAGTGAGACTTCGAAGGATTATAGAATATATGTTCACGGTCAAAGACAAATTTGAGATCAGTGGGTATGTGACATTTGATGAAGATGAAGCCTTCAAAAGATATAGGGAGTCTCACTTAGATGAGGACAGAGAGGAGTAGGAGGCTCCAAGGGATGCTATCATGGTTGACTCTAATTCAAGGGAACCTATTCTAGAGGTTCATAATGAAGTGGTAGATTTAGAAAGACCAGTAGATCCACCCAGAGAAATTGTTGCTACCAGAAAGAGACCAGCTTGGCTACAGGACACTTTGGACGAACCTCAAGGACATGCAACTCCTAAGGACTCTTTCAGAGTGAGTAAGAGACCACACATGTTTTCTAGCTACATGGCGTAATGAGAAAAAACATTGATGCAAAACCTTCCAATTTTGAAGAGGCTACCAAGCATCATGAATAGCAGGATGCCATGATGGAAGAGTATCATTCCATCATGAAGAATGATGTGTGGAAAGTGGTCCCGAGACCAGAAGGGAAGTCAGTGGTGACTTCCAAATGGATCTAGAAGATCAAGCATGTTGCAGATGACAACATAGAGAAGTATAAAGCGAGATTTGTGGCTAGATGGTTCTCCCATAAAGAGGGAGAAGATTATGACGAGACCTTTGCTCTGGTAGCAAAGTACACTTCCATTAGATCAATTATTGTGATTGCTTCCGTGATGGGATGAAAATTACACCAGATGGATGTCAAGATAGCCTTCTTGAATGGTGTAATTGAAGAAGAAGTGTACATAGAGCAGCCACAAGGATTTGTAATCCATGGGAAGGAGTCCCATGTGTGAAAATTGAAGAACGATTTGTACAAGCTCAAGCAGGAACCCAGGGCTTGGTATGCCAAAATAGACAGCTATCTGATGAGCTTGGGGTTTACCAAGACTGATGCAGATCCCAACCTTTACTACAAGGTTGAGAATGGTTGCTTCTTGATCTCAGTATTGTATGTGGATGACCTGTTTCTAACACGAGATGAGAAGCTCATAGTTGGGTGCAAGAGGGAGCTCACCTTAGAGTTCAAGATGAAGGATCTAGGTTTGATGCACTATTTCTTGGAATTTGAGGTGTGGCAGAGGCCAGACGAGATTTTTCCTTAGCCAAGAAAAATATACTGTTGAGATCCTGCAGAGATTCAGGATGATGGACTGCAATTCCATGGCCACTCCTACAATGACAAATCTGAAGCTCTTGAGTGATTCATCTTCATATTTGGTGGATCCCATGATGTATAGATAGTTGATCGGATCCTCGATGTACTTGGTTAACACCAGGAAAGACATATGTTTTGTAGTGAATGCTTTGATTCAGTACATGGTTGAACCTAGACATGTACATTGGATACCAACGAAACATGTGTTGAGACACCTACGTGGTATGATTGGATATAGATTGAGATATGTCTCGGATGAAGAAATGAAGTTGCAGGGTTATACACACTTTGACTGGGTAGGGAGTGCAGTGGACCAAAAAATCACCTCAGGGTGCTACTTCAATTTGGGATCAGGCATGATCTCATGGTTGAGCAGGAAGCAGACATCAGTGGCACTCAGTACAACAAAGGTAGAGTATATTGCAGCCAGTGTTGCAAGCAGTGAAGTAGTGTGTGGCTCCAGAAGTTGCTTGCAGGGTCATTTGATCTAGAGTTGGAGGCAACTTTGATACATTGTGAAAATCAAAGTTGTTTGAAGTTTTTAGAAAATCATGTGTTTCATGACAAATCAAAGCATATAGAGATCAAATACCACTAAATTCGAGACATGGTGCAGAGAGGAGTTTTGGAGCTTCATTACATATCCATTGATGAGAAAATAATCGACATTCTCACCAAGCCTCTCCCTAGAGTGAAGTATGCGTTCTTCATAAACAAGCTTGGCATGATGTAGAATTCCCACCCTTGTTGAGAGGGAGGCTTGATGTTTCTCCTCCAGTCAACTTTCCCCTCTAGCCAAGGGTTTCCCAGATCATTCATGTGACGTGACTGAGGGAGTAATGTATAGTCGAGTACAAATCTTCCCTATGCCATGTGAGGTGGCTAGGTGTGAATAAGATATGTATCAAGTCTTTCCTATGCCATGTGAGGTGGATAGGTGTGAATAAGATATGTATCAAGTCTTGCCTACGCCATGTGAGGTGGCTAGGTGTGAATAAGACTTGAAACATAGCCTTGCCTACGCCATGTGAGGTGGCTAGGTGTGAATGGAGCTATGGTCGTAGTATTTCCTACACCATGTGAGGTGGGTAGGTGCGAATGATACTATTGGGAGAGGAGAAACATTATAAACCGGTACAAGTCTTGCCTATGCCATGTGAGGTGGCTAGGTGTGAATAACACTTGTGGAAAGTCTTTCCTACGCCATGTGAGGTGGCTAGGTGCAAATAAGACTTGGAGCATGGTCTTGGACCATGGGATAGCCTTGCCTAAGCCATGCGAGGTGGCTAGGTGTGAATGGGGCTATGGAGGCAGTCTTTCCCATACCATGCGAGGTGGATAGGTCTGAATAAGACTGCAAGAAAAGAAGAAGGAACATCACAACACAGTCAGGAGGACTATGGCAGTAGTTGGGTACTACTAGACTACGACAATAGTTGTGTACTACTGGAAAGCATGGGTAGCTTTGTGCTACTAGATTATTGCAACATAGTCTTGGAGAATGTGATAGATGATTCGAGCTATCGATGGCATGGTAGTAGTTGTGTGCTACTAGTTGATTGTAGAGTAGTCAGTGGAATACCAGAAGAAGACATTGTGAAAGATACCTCCCTAGCTAAGAGGGAGTTTTGATGTTTGGTAGCCGCGAGAGGTACTTTCCCTCCTAAACGACTGTTCTTAGAGAGAAGAAGATTTTAGAAGCAAGAGAAACATTGAACAAATGTGGAAATACCCCAGAAGAATAAAGAATAATGAAGTGATACCATCCCAGGGGAGAAGTCGGCTCAGTAAGGAGGTCAAGAATATAAATACAAGGCACCCTAGCTTGTTTGATACACTCATTCACACTCTCATACAGAGGAAAGGAAGGCGCAAGTATGAGGAAGGTGACACGACAACTGCAGTAGCAAAAGTTTCTTATTGTTCAGTCTTTATGGTAACTCTTTCTTGTGTGCTACCCTTAGTAGAGGTGCACTACTCTTGTATGGTGATATTGCTACAGTTGGGGTGGTATTTCTGGTTGTATCTTTAGCTATCCATTATGCTAAGGTTTGTTTGTTGGTTGGACTTATTTGGACGAAATCTTTCTAAGAAAGGTTGGTTGGGTTTTTCCCCCATTTGGGGTTTTCCCAGGATAAATTCTCGTGTCTTCTTGTGCTTACTACTGCTACCCATATTTTCAGTACATGATATAAATGCTAATGTGAAATAATATCTAAATATACTAGTAAACCTAATTGTTTTGTAAAAGTAAATAAAATCTAACAGTAATGAAGTAGACAACACCTGATAATGAAGGAGTCTCAAGAAGACCACACATGTCACTGTGCACTAGCTGCAACTGTTCTTGGGTGCCCTAGGTTTTATCCTTATCAATTTTTTCACTATGATGTTTACCGAGGACACAATCTTCACAAAAACCTTTAGTGGAAGAAATTGTAGGTAAGCCATGTACCATTTTAGAAAAAAATTGCATTTTACCATAGTTCAAATGACCTAATTTCTCATGCCACAAACTTACTTTGTTCATCAACATGTGCAACACAAGAATAGATTGGTTGTTTGTAGGGTGAATTAAAACCATTGAACTTAAACAAACCTGTTTCAAGATTGACCAAACAAGATGAAACAATTTTGAAATTGTTTTTGATATATTTTATAACATATCTATCAAGCCATGTTTCAAACTTATAACCTTTTTGACAAGCACAATAAACAAAAAGGAGATTGATGGGCATGCCTTCAACATGAAAAATATCTTCCAATACACCTTTAGGAACCTGAGTATTACCAAAACCAACTACTGAAAGTTGTTTACCATCACTTATAGAAACTTTATGAGTTGTGTGTTTGTTGTTGTCATAAGAGGTGAATAATGAAGCAGTACCAGTCACGTGGCTAAAAGCACCTAAATCCATAATCCATTCCATGGAAGAAGAATAGTTACTTGGTTCAACATAATAGGCACTGAGAGCTACATGTTGTTCCTTGATGGCTTTATTTTTATCCATTGCAATTTCATTTTGTCTCTTAAAGCAATTATTTTTCAACATGATTGATTTTTCCACAATGCTTGCAAGGCTTCCATACTTTCTTCTTCGAGGCATCTGCGGGAGCATCATTAAAAGTTTGATTGGAAGTACTAGCATCACGAGACTTGGTATTCTTACGAGAACCTTTATGTGGATTCGTCTTAGTGTGTGCCAAATGGGCCTTGCCAATGATCAATTGTTCTTATGAGATCAACTTGTTTTGTTCACAAATCAAGCATTTGCAAAAATATTCGAAAGTAGGTTTCACAGTTCCATTAGACATTTCAATGGCCCTATTCTAAGTTTGTACGAACATATCATAAAACAAAGAAAATTTCTATTATGCAAGAATAATGAGAGTTGTATCGGTTTTCTTATAATACTTACCACAATTGTTAAGCTTCTCATTATAAGTCTTTAACTCAACAAAAAATGACTCAATTTTATCAAAGTCTTTGGGATCTATCTCATGAATTTTCTTCTCGAGATAGTAAATAGAGACAACATCAATCTTGTCTTACAAATAAGCTAAAGTTTTCCATACCTTGATTGTTTGGGATAGTTTTCCCAATAAGACCTCTTGAATGTTCAGAATGTTCCTCCCATGCTGCTATTTCTTTGGCATTAGTTGGATTCGTGCTTGCACCATTGATTAGGCGCTAGAGATTATTGCCCTAGAGAATGTCAATCATCTTTCTCTTCCAAACAAGATAGTTAGTTCCAACTAACTCAGGAACTGAAGTAACCTCTAAAATCATGATGATAAAAGATGAGAAACAATTAACGCAAACCATAGCAAAAAAGAGGCTAAATGTATATGATATGACCCCAAGGGGGGCATATTATATACATTTAGCCATATATATGCCCCCCTTGGGTCATAACATAATATATGCATGTGCAGTTGTAGATCATAAAGGAAAGGTTGTAGATATGCAACAAACCCTCACTGCCTCTATAGATCTTGAAGACGTAGGCTGTAATTTATGCAATAAGAGTCATAAAACACTATTGTTGTGGCAAAAGAATAGTCTACAAAATAGATTTGAGATCTTAGAGCACCAGATCTGCAAGATTATTGAAAACTCCACGTGATCGTGGAAATAATGGTTGGTTTGAAGTAAGAGGAATCATATATACAACCTGAGGGCGTAGCCGTACACACAAGAGGGTAAGTCATGGTTGTACGGATGTAAAAGGTAAGGAGAACACTCAAATCACTGCACCTGAAATAGAAATCGCCCGTCAACAAATAAATCGCTACACCCAACTGATAAAATCGACTAGATCAATGAGAATACATAGTCGTACACTGGGAAATTAGACCTCTTTGAAGAAGAACATGGCCTTATGCAACTGTACAATAGAAAAAACAATATGGATGATTTGTACAACTTCATATAGGAGGGGGAGGAGGCTAGTTTTGTAGATGGCAAAAAAATAAACCCACAGGAAAACATTTCACCCAAAAAGGCCTCCTGGATCAAAAGTTATCAGCATCAGAAGATAAAAAATAGGCTTGGTAAACCACCAAACCTAAAAATTTACCCAAAACTTTAGGTTTAAAAAAAAATTAAATGACCTAAGCTAGTTTAGGCAAACTGATTTAAATCCGGGCAAACGAAAACCGATTTTGACAAATGAATAGTCGATCTTAACTTATTCCTATATTTCAGAGACAATGGTGAGGTTGGATTTGCGAAAAAAGGCTCATAAGAGGCGAGATATGCTTAGATCTAGTGAAAACTAAAGTGATTGTCCAGATAAAAAAACAAATCCACAAGAGAAAGCGACCCAAACGAACAGATCTGTCAATTTTCACATGCACTCTATGTGAATAATTTTTAGATCTGAAAATTGCTTCCTAGTGAACCAACAATAACACCCTAGCTATTATCACTGAATAATTCTACACTGAAAATTATTGACTGAAAACATATGCAGCGGAAACACAAAGATCATAGATGAATCATCACTACACATGAGACACAATTGCAATTATGTAATCTTGTTATCATCATAAATCCTGAGGGAAAAACCAGCCCTCCTAGCCAATACAATATCACCAAAATATGAGGACAACCTTGTCCTCCAAAGTCACCAAAACTGAGAGCAACCTTGTTCTCCAATGACCATACAAATCAGAAAAGTAAACCTCGGCAATATCTAGAAATCTCCTCTACACACGAATATGTTGTAGACCACCTGTATGGCATGTTGACGTCACCTATCAGCTTGTACGGATTTGTACCTACCTAGAAACCCAAATACACGATTCATCAACTGGAAACTCATGGACATATGTTGTTTTCTCCACTGCAAATCCTGTATACCCTATACATGATTTTCCTTCTGCAACCCACATATATACGTGCTTCATCCGCCTACAAATCACGTATGGTATGAAAAATTCGCTCACATGTGCGACCTTCTTCACTGCTCTCTCTTGGGCCATATTCGCCACCTTGCAAACTTCCCCTTTTCTCAGATCACCAATCCCCCTAGAATAAGTGCAGACTCACTTATGCTAGCTCCATCATGTCTCCACACACTCTACATGATATGTCCACAATATGAAATGTCACAATGACCTCTCTCCTTTATATACAATCCTTACGGGTTGCCACATAATCCCCTCCATAAGTCAACATCAAATTAGGCTTTCCTTGTGGGTGTGAAGCCTCAACACAAGCCCAAAAAACCCATCATCAAACCCATGAAGCCCCCACTCAAATACAAGGGGGTTTTCACCAAACCGAAAGTGTGATGTGGTTCCCACGATGATTCCCACATGCCCAACACCTAGGGTCATGTGAGAATACTTGCCCAAAGCTATAAAATTAAACACTTCGTTTTAGCAAGGGAGGTATTCTCACCACATTCCACAAGTGGGAATGCCTCTTGTTGCTACCAAAACATCAACACTCCCTGTTAGCGAGGGAGGCATTCCATCCTCTACTGCATGCTTGACTCTTGTGCCAAGCTCCACACACAAGTTTGAGCTAGTATTTGTGAAAGTGCCAAACAACTCTCTAGCACCTGTCATATGGAAAGATGCTTTGTTATCCACCAACTAAGTCCCCCTGTTGGAGACTGTACCTAAAAGGGAGGAGACCAACAAGATATCCCTCTGGAACCTATATGTAACCTCATCAACCTCTGTTGTTGATGCCTGCTACCTTCTTCCCCTTCCTCTCTGGTGTGGACACTTATGAACCAAAATGACCATAGTCATGACACTCAAACCATCTATATCCTCCCTAGACACCAACCGAGTCTCCTCTTGGATACAATAAATCCATATCCTCTCAAACCTTGGAAACATCTCTCGTGCACAGATCCCCTGCACAAAATATTCCCAAAACCTAGGAAGACCAACTCAACATCCAATAACACCTGCCCATCTTGGAACAACACTACATAGCCCTACTCCTCAATCTTTGAGGCTGAGAACACACTCCTGACAACCTTAGCACATTTTCCACTCGTAACACATCCCCTGAGTCCATCTGGAATACCATTGCTCCAGATCCCTATACTACATGCTTGTTCCTCCAACCAAGCTTCTCGTACATACCTGAGTCAAACAATGTGAAGCTTGCAAACAAATCTTGTGCCTCAGTCATGTGCTGGTGGTGCCCACTATATAAGAACCATGCAATCCTCCAAGGCAAGCATCCCACTTCCCCAAGTCATAACCATCCAATGAACTTCTACCCAATTTCATCATCCAAGTCACCAAAAAACTTTTTGTATCTACACATGCTACCACCGATCCTATGTCTTCGTCTAAACAATCCCAAGTTGCGATTGGACACTCAATCTAGTCCACTCTAGAACTTTGCAACTCATCTCTATAATGTCCTCATCCTCCTGGGTCAAATACCTCATACATCGTCATACCTTGACAATGTGCAACTCTCCGACCCAATGAAGACTCTATCTCATCAACACACCAAACGTCTAAATCCATCTAGTTCGTTCCAAAGAACCTAAGCTGCACCCATCGTTACTCACCATGACTAGTCATTGAAAGTCCATCCACAAGGTTGGAAATCTGCCACACAACATACTGATGTGATCTAGGCTCTCCACCAATCCACCAAAACTCCCAACTTGCCACATCATTAAGTTGCAATAGTCCACAACTCCTTTTCTGGATAGTCTGCTCCATGTCTCAAACAAAGACCATCTAACTTGTTGGCACATGCAATTGTAGCTCCCTCTTAGAGATATCTTCTTATCTCCCTCAGAGTTGTCACCTACCTTCCCGGAACAAGAACAAGAACAACACTCCTCGAGTGTTGTACGCAACAATGTCTCTCAAGATGATCCCCTTCTCTTCAGATCCCAAGCTCTAATACCATGTCATTTTTCACATGCACTCTATGTGACTAATTTTCAGATTTGAAAAATTCTTCTTGGTGAACCAACAGTAACACCCTAGTTGTTATCACTGAATAATTCTATATTGAAAATTATTGACTGAAAACATATGCAACAGAAACAAAAAGATCATAGATGAATCATCAATACACATGAGACACAATTTTAGTTTTGTAATCTTGTTATCATCAGAAATCCTCAGGGAAAAACTATCCCTCCCAATCAATACAATATCACCAAAATCTTAGGACAACCTTGTCCTCCAAATTCACCAAAATTGAGAACAACCTTGTTCTCCATTGACCATAAAAATCAGAAAAGCAAACCTCAACAATATCTGGAAATCTTCTCTACACACGAATCTGATGTAGACCACCTGTACGGCCTACTGACGTCACGTGTAAGCCTGTATGGATCTGTACCTTCCTAGAAACTCAGATACGTGATTCACCAACTAGCAACCCACAGACATACATTGTTTTCTCCACTACAAATCATGTATACCCTATATGTGATTTTTCCTTATGCAACCTACGTATATATGTGATTCGTCCTCTTGTAAATCACGTGTGACCTTCTTCGCTCATCTCTCTTGGGTCAGATTCGCCACCTTGCAGACTTCCCCTTTGTTGAGATCACCAATCCTCCCAACAAAAGTGCATAATCACTTATGCTAGCTCCATCATGTCTCCACACACGCTACATGATATGTCCACAATATGAAATGTCACAATGAAATCTCTCCTTTATGTACAATCCTTAGGGGTCACCATAGAAGCCCCTCCACAAGTCAACATTAAATTAGGCTTTCCTTGTGGGTGTGAAGCCCCAACACAAGCCCACAAAGCCCATCATCAAACCCATGAAGCCCCCACTCAAATACAAAGGGTTTTTCACCAAACTGGAAGTGTGATGTGGTGCCCACTACGATTCCCACATGCCCAACACCTAGGGTCATGTGAGAATACTTGTCTGAAGCTATTAAAATAAACAAGATCTACTAAAATCTGATGTGACAAATTGAAAATAGAATTTATGCAAGTAGAAAGAGCTCAACAACTGGTTCTAATACAATCTTAGATCCCAAAAGAAGGAAAGAAGGATCCACAATAAGTTATGAAGTAAGGGAAACTTCGCCTCTGTCATGGATTTGGTGAAGATATTAACAACTTCTTGTTCAGTGGAACAATACTCCAAACGAATAACACCATCATCTACCAGATCTCGAATGTAATGACTATCAAGATTAATGTTTTTGGTCTTGGAGTTATAGATTTGATTGTAAGCAAGCTAAATAACACTCTGATTATCACATCTTCTCTCGATAGGAGAATTCTAAACTACTCCAAGCTCGGTAAGAACATGTCGGATCCACACTTCTTCTTTAGATACTTACTTAGTTGCCTTGTACTCTGCTTCACAAGATGAAACAAAAAGTGTTCTGAACTTCTCATTGGACCATGAAATAGAACCTAAACCAAGTTGAAAGACATATTTGACACTAGATCTTCTCTCAGTAGTATATCTTGCCCAATTAAAACCACAGTAACCAAGAAGTGAAACAAAAGCCTTGCTTGAATAGAAAACACCATAATCTAGAGTGCCCTGAAGATATCTAAGAAACCTCTTAGCTGCTTGCCAATAGTTGTCATGATGCTTTTGCATAAACATGGAGACCATGCTAACAACAAAGGAGATATAAGGCATGTTATGTGTCAGATAGATAAAACTCTCAACAACTTGATGATAGAGTGTTGCATCAATAAGAGGATTGTCACGATCAACAATTAATTTTACTTCAGACTAAAATAATGTTGACGAAGGCTTACAATCACTCATATGAAACCGAGCTATCAAATACAAATCATACTTATGCTGAGAAAGGAAGATCCCATCAACCATGTGCCACACCTGAAGAGCAATAAAATAATGCAATATGCCCAATTATGTCATCTCAAAGCGTTGCTTAAGATCATTCTTCAATTCCTGAATTAAGGAAAGTTAGTTGCCCATAAGGATTAGATCATCCACATAAAGAACAACAATGAACGCATCATCATCAAATAATTTGACATACAGATTGGGATCAGATCGAAACCGCATGAAACCACTACACAAGAAATGAATATCAATTTTCTCATACCAAGCCCTGGGTGCTTATTTAAGACCATACAAAGAACTGTTCAACTTGCATACCAAACTTGAAGTTTCAGAGGAGATAAAACCATGTGATTGTTGCATATAAATTTCTTCACGAAGATCATCATTTAAAAACACACTCTTGACATCCATTTGGTGAATTTCTCATTGAAAAGATGCAGCAAGAGAAATCATGGTGTTCATTTTAACAACAAGAGAAAATGTCTCTATATAATATATACCTTATTTATGATGAAAGCCTTTAGTGACCAACCATGCCTTATGCTTTTCAATCTACCCTTCTACATTGAACTTTGTTTTATAAACCCATTTGCAACCAACATGATTCTTACCAGGAGGAAGTGGGACAAGAATCCAAGTATTGTTCTTCATCAAAGAATCATATTCAACAACCATTGCATTTTCCCATTATGGTTTTCCTTTAGCTTCTACATAAGTGAAGGGATCCTCTGTGACTAACACTTTTGCCATGAGAGAAAAATAAAATCTATTTCTTCGAGTATGGGATGGACCACCAATCTCAAAACCTGCAGACTCAAGTGTCCTCCATGGCCAAACTCGAAGAGGAGGAGTAGCAGTGGGAAGCTGTTGGCACAGGGGCAAACCCAGGGTTCAACGCTACAACAACGCACCAACAAAACCCTCACTACCGACCCTTTCGACAACACCTGCGAAGTAGATGAAGTCTCACCCGAGGTAGAGGCAGGGGTGGTTGCAGGACTCAAGTGTATGCAACCTTAGCTGGGACATAGATCTGTAATTATAATACCTAATAGAGCACTTAGCATCAACAATTCATCAATATTCAACCAATAACTACTGCGTAGATAGAACAGAGCATCGCATCATTCACTTAGATCTGATGTATTTAAGCACTTTATCATAAACATGTAGGTTATATCTAGCAGATCAAGCACTAAACACCTTCATGTAGATCATATCTAACATTCTTACACATCATTAGCACAAAGCATACGCATATTTATCTATGTCTATCAAAGCACTTAGCAAGAGAAGTCATAAACACATTAAGACAAGCACAAAGTGGAACAACACAGTGTTTACATGGTTCACCCCCACCCTGAGTTTACATCCACCAACTCTTCTTCTTTATTGTCTTTAATCAATCGGTTACAAGCACATAGCCTCAAAAACCTTACTCCGCATAGGATAGAAGATATGCGCAACTCTCTAGATCCTTCTTCCTTGCGTTCTAGCACAAAGACTTCCATAGTCTTGCTACAATGACTTGCACTTAGCTCTGCAAGTCTTACACAATATGCATGAAGCCTTAGAATCCTTGATCACACAGATCCAACTCTTAGCACTTAGCCAACTTGCACACACTAACATCACATAGATGCATTTTTCGCCCATCTCTTACATAGCCTAGACATCTATTTATACATACAAAATAGGCCTAAACATGGTTAAATCCATGGGTCGACATTCCATGCCCATTACATAATCCCAAAAACCCAAAAAGGACCCAAAAAAGGGGCCAAGATCCGTGATCTCTGCTTCATCTTGCGCTCCTCCTTCGTCAGGCTGTCGAAGTCCAAAAATAGGTCAAACTTGACCAGATACCAACAAAACTTGGTCAAGGGGCAACAGGTCCCCAACACTCACCTATGACTTGTCTCGAGTCACTCTAATGTAGGAAGTTCTTCTTCGAACGCTTCGAGCTTGGCTCGAACTACTTTGACTTGCTGTTGTGCTACAAGCTCTTGTTCAACAAATACTTGAATGACTGCATCATTCACAGGTCCTTCCAGGTGTTGTTCTGCTGCGGTGCTTATCTGCTCCAGTTCTGCTCCTTGGCCTTCTACCTCTGTAAACAACTGATAGGCCTTATCTTGCATAGGTTGGAGTTTCTGAGTTTTCTCCATAACTCTACTCTGGAGAGTATGGATTTGCTTCTGTGTAGTGCGTTGCTCTTGGGAGCACTTCATTCTTTCCACAACTAACAAAGACTTCAACTGTGCCTGCATCTTTTCGGCTTGGTACTTCGCTTCTTGGAGCTGCGACTCCAGTGTCTGCAAATCTGGGTTCTCGGTAAGTTTCTCATATATCTGGGCAGTATGATCAGCGAATTGCTTGCATTCTAAGGTAAGGGCCTTTAGCCTTTCAACCGTGCTTTTGGCAGTTGCTTCTCTTTGGTCTTTTACCTCCTGTGGGGTCTCGGGCACAGTGCGTAGTTCTAGGTCTATGATGCATTGTTGTAGCTGCTGGATCACTTCTTCAAGTTGCACTACTTGTTTCGTGACTTGATCCTCTGCCTTTACTTCTATGACGGTCACAAAGCGCAGTGCTCTGTTGACCGCTTCCTTCACTTTGAGTTTCTCGGTGAGCAACCGTTCCTTGCCTTGTTGTAGTTGTGCCTTTTCTTCATCGAACTTCGCTTGGAGAGCGCTCTTTTCCTATTTGGGAGCTCGACGTTGTTATAAAAGTACTCCCTGTACTTGTACCAAAGCCTGGGTGGCTTGTGCTATTTCCTCTTGTGCTCGTCGAAGGCAAGCTTCGATTGTATCAACGAGTCGATGGGGTTGGGCTGGCTCATCTCCCGGTTCCAGTGTTCCTAGTGGCAGAGGCACAGTGGAGACTGTGCAGTTGGACTGTAGTGCCTGCTGCACCCCTTGGAGTTCGACCTCAATTCTATTGTACATCTCCTCCTGCTTAGCTTCTTGCTTCTCTGCTATCTTCGATGAAGCATCATTCAGGGCTGCTATGATGACATTGAAATCAACAGAGGTGAGGATGGTCTGCATCTTAGTTATAGGGGTTTTTGATCTCTTCCGGGAGGAAGGTTTTGGGGGGGAAACCTTCCTTTTCTTCGAGGGGTCCTCCTTGTCTCTGGGTAGTGTTACTTCACCTTTCCTCTATTCAATTTTTGTGCCATCTACCTCTTCGCCATCACCTCGTTTCTCTAGTGATATGGAAGTAGTCTTCACTGAGGCACTGCTTAAATCTTGTACTTCGTCAGTCTTCTTTGTTTTACTAGGTCCGGGTGTATCCTGAACAGCTTCTAGGATGTCGATGTCGGATATCTCTGCAGGGTCTGCTAGAATGAGGAGGTCCGTCGACCAGTACTTGGTGATCTCCTCTAAGTCCTCCACCGTCAGCTTGTAATAGGACTGAAGATGTTGCTTGTGCTCGTCAGCTCGCACTGTGATATAAATGAAATGTCGATCAACATTGAACTTCATCAAAGGCCCAAATCGGTGTATAGTGTTTGACGTCATGCGAGGCTCAGACTGTATGGCTATCTTCAGCTGATTGTAGTATGTATGGAACAAAGCATTTGACTGCCATTGCTTGTTCATGTCACTTGAGTACTACAATATACTGAACTTCGCGACCAATGGTTCGAAAGGATCGATGTTCGGAAGGTCGCACCTTTCGGCATCTCCTAGGCGATCAAAGCGATCAAGATCAAGAGCCAGTTGAAATGGAATTCATATCCTTGATATTGCGCTTCTCTACAGTCAAGTTCCAACTGGTTCACGAGGTACTTTGCCCAATTCATTTGTAGGCCCTTCGTGCACCTCCCTGCGCACGACGCCATTCTGAATAGAGGTTTCCTTGTAGCCTTACATGCCCTTCTCGACATCACCATAAGTGTCCTTGATCCTTTGTGCGAGAGCGCGATCCATGGCTTTTCTAGGATAGAAATCCTGTGGGTCGGGTCCTTGCATAATCAAACCCGTGATCCGATTGATCAAGGTCAGATCAACTGTGATACGACAGTTTAGCCACAAGTATCTGCCATGGTAACAAGACAGCAACAACTTGACACATGCATTCACCTCTTGGTGTATTCCGAAGTGGGGAATTTTCATGACGTTGAGTAGGGTGGACTACGCAAGGTTATGGGTCCATGCTTGGGGAATTACCTTTGAGTTTTTCCCTTTTGTTCTATTCAGATACTTATGTGGGGCTAACATGTTGTAGAATTTGCGATCTCCAAGGTTGAAGTCGCTAAACTTCAATGCTGCGATCTTATCTTGGTCTGCTCGCACTGCGCGTATCCCCTTCGAGAGGTACGCAATGACCAAGGCGTACTCAAAATCTCTAGGTACAATGTCGCGGTTTAAAACACCACTTAAAGGTGGTATATAGGTGGGTAAGATAGTCGGGATCAGTTTAACATTCTCTAATTCATCCCTGTGCTTAGTTCGCTTCTCATCAGACGACCGGGATGGTCCTACTCCGCGAGCAGTGGATGCAGAAGTTGGTAGTCCTCTCGTGGATGATGCTTGTATACTTGTAAACATCGACATGACTCTTTCAGTCATGAGGTTGATCAAAACTTCCTCAACAACTCTTTTTGCAGCGCTCAACTCGTCCGACATACATGCTCAGGGTTAACAATCTCGGTTCGGGGAGTAGCTTAGACACAGTAACAAGACAGAGAGCAGAAGCACGATGATCACTATATAAACTCAACTTAGTCTGCGGGCTCAAATTCTCAATTGGAAAAAGTGTTCTCGGTGCGTGGCGTGGTGGGATAAATAGGTAACTCGACAACGAGTCGCTTGCAACGGGTATGAGGCATTCATTAACACTGTTTTGTCCATTATGATGCGGTCCCAACGGTCGGATGGTGAGATGGCTGGCCATAAATGGATTTCTATCTGTTCGGAGCATTGATCCAATGATTATAATGTCCCGAACGACTATATTGCTTCGTCATGGCGAAGTGCCATGTGTCATTGTTCTGATATCCTGGCGAAGCTCCAATTTTGCAATTTTTCCTTCTGCGAGGTTCCCTTTGGAGACTTTTGCAACTTATCGATCTTGACTCTCTTCTTACTTAACTTTCCAACCTTCTTTCTAGTGAGCTTCGTCTTAGTATGCCTTTTTCCATTCTGATTCTTATCTTCTTTTAACATAGTTACTTCGCGCTGTCGAAAATCTTTCTTAAGATTCGAGGGTGATACTTCTTCTTTATCTGGAATAAGTACTTCAGTATTCTGTGGATCTTCTAGTGTTCTTGCAACTTCGACATCCGGGTCTCTAGTGTTAAATAGCTTCGATCTGTTTTGTTGTTCTTCGATCAAGTGTGTTATCCTTCTAGTCATGAAATCTTTTAATTGTTTCTTCTTCTGCTACAAAACTTCTTCTTTTTTCCGTTTGGCTTGATCTCTGTCAATCCAAGGTTTTCCTAATAACATGGTAAATGGGGCGTTGTCCTCGATAAATTTAATAATCTCAAAATATTCTTCTGTCGAAGTTCTATTAATGTTCATAGGTATGCGAGCAAGCTTCCCACTTAGGTTTATCAACTTTCCTTTGAATAACCCTATTCCTCCTAATGAAGGGATCATAACAGGCCTCCCTATAGCTTCCCAAGTTCTCTTTGTCATGATATTCACTTGTTTTTCCTCATCTAGAGCACAGTGAATGTCGAAGTCTCCTATTCTCGTTTCAAGGCATTCTTTTTTTTTTGAAGATCTTGGATAATCTAACATGTTGGTGGTCATTCAAGGTTTCATTTATTTGTAGAAATACTTTCTCTGATTCTTTCTGGGGTTCTGCTATTTCTGGATCTACCTTAGGGTTTTCTTTATTCAGATTCATTTCTTCTAGCTTAGAAATCATTCTAGGGCAATCCAAGACTTCATGGTCCATAGCTTTACAACAAAGACAACTAGGTCTTTTCCCAGGGCATTCCTTAACAAGATGTCCTGGTCTTCTGCAACTGTAACAAAGGGTTAATCCTCTCTTTCTCTTAAATGATCCCCAACCCTTTCTGTACTGCACACTAGGATCATAGGAGCTAACCTGCAAAAAATTCTTTCTAGGATCCTGCATCCATTTGCAGGATCCTGCTAACCTGCAAAAAATTCTTTCTAGGATCCTAATCTCCTTACCCCTATCACAGACCTCGACATGTGTTCCTTCCAGAGTATTCTTCTTCCATCCAATGAAGATCTCTTGGAAGCCATGCCCAAGTTTTGTCCCTTGACATGGTGTCCTTCCAGAGCATTATCCTCTTGGAAGACATGATCAAGAAGAGGTCACAAGCATGATTTCTCTTCTCTGTGGTAAGCTCGTTAAAAAATGAAATAGAGGCCACGAGCATAGTTTCTCTTCTCCGTGGCAAGCTCGTTAAAAAATGAAACATAAGTTATGAGCATAGTTTCCCTCTTTGTAGCAAGCTCGTTAAAAAATGAAACAAAAAACTGGGGATTCAACCCGGAGCCTTGAGCATAGTTCTTTTCCTGTGTCAAGCTCATTAAAAAATGAAACAATCATCTCTCCTCACAAGTTGAGTCTTTCTCCAGATCTCGTAGATGTCGAGTCGAGTCTTTCATCAGGTCTCGTATTTGAACCTTATTTTCATCCACCTATATCCTTTTTCTCCATCTAGTACATAAATTAGTGACAACCTCAAAGTCGATGAATGAATTGAAGCCTGGGGGGCATGTCTCCAGCCTTTGATGATCATTCTGGAGTTAATCCACTAGCTTTTCAAACTGGGGGCATATCGAGCTTAGTCTTTGTTCTTTCTTGTGCTCGCAAATACATGAGAATGTAACCGAGTAAACTTTTATCTCTTTTTCGGACTCGCATGGATACACGAAAAAGGAACCCCGTAGAGTCTCCTTTAAGCTCTTTTTAGACTCTCTAAACATGAAAATATTGTCGAGTGATCTTGCTTCCTTTCCCACTCGTTAAAGGGTTTGAAAGGGCATATTTCGAGTGATAATTTATCTCTTTTTAGGCCTCGCGAGACTATCATTACGAAAAATGACAACACTGGAGTCATCTTTAAGTTGTTTTCAGACTCTCTAAATATGAAAAATCACCGAGTTTACCTTCTCTGGACTCTTTAAACAATCATACATTGAAGGGCCCATAAGGGACCGAACCCTTACTTCTTCCAGTTCGTTAAACAAAGGAAGATGGACTTATCGAAGGTGAGTTACATCGAGCATGTGTTACCCTCCTCGAGCTCATTAAACCAAAAAGAGGTACTCGTCTATCTGGATGGGGGGAAAAATTGAAAGAAGCAAGCCAGGTAGTTTTTGAGAACTTTACTAGTGACCTTACAGTCGCCCTTGAACATGACATTTTATCTTTGCACGCATTTCAATTTGCTGAACCTTTGCACTGAACCAATCCTTTGAGTTTCCTCACTCCTTTGGGTCACCCGACGTAAAGTCACAACATCCATTGCATTATCAAGTTTTGGTCCATGTCAAGTTTTTGTTGTTATGCCTCAGTGTTCAAGGGAAGTACCTGATTTAAGAGTTAGCCATCACAAATATCTTGTTTCAATACCCGTGTCAGTCCATGTTCATTTGATCTACCAATTACATCTCTGTGACCATTTCGTGTCGTTGATGGGGGATACATCAAGGCCCTCCCTCGACGAGTCTGTCCCTATCAACTTTAGCACATTATACAGCAGCTAGATTTAGAAACTAGTTAGTACCTTGGGACCTGCATGCCTCAATGGCAGGCCTCCTTGCGTCCGACAATGGGTTTACATCATTGACCTCTGATTGGATGATTCTACGGATATTCGACTTCATCTCATCCATTCACATTCGTTGGAATGTACTAGAGTAGCTTGGGAATCATTGACATCAATGGTGATTTCCCCCGCGCTTGTTAACGGTTTATATCATTGACCGATAATCAAGTGGTTTCTTCCATGTTCAACATCAGGAAATCTATTCACATGGTTAGAATCAGATTGCATCAAGATCGGTAAGAAGACCCCGGGTTGAGTGATCACTCTGATATATAATTTTCTCAGGTTGCAACAGATTTTCTTTTGAAGATCAACACATATACTATTACATAGATCCACTTTGTATTGGTCTGTGGCTATGTCTTGTCGTCTCGTAGATCCACTGTGTATTTTTCGTGGCTATGATCAGTTCATGTCATGGAAGTATAGATCCACATTGTATATTTGGTGGCTATACTCTTCAGTCAATATGATTATGGATCCGTAGTGTATTTTATGGTGGCCATACCTGAAAAGTCTTTATCACTCAAGCATATGTATGCCTGCCTTGGGTTTGAAACATGTCATAACATTTGTTTGAGGGTTGTTTGCAGCTTCTACCAGGTTCTCCGAGTCCACACCCTTGCTTTAAAGATTTGTAAAGTTTTTCGGCTATCATTCTCTCTTCTGACCTCACACTTTAGGGGGCATTCTGTTACACATGAAATTTGCACACCTAGGTACCTCGACCTAAGTGTCGTAAAGTGTCATATAAGTGTCTCATACACCTTGACACCATGGAATAACCTATGTCATAATCCCTAGTCAATGTGGAGGAGGGATATATCACATGAAGGCCAAAATACAAGGTACAGATGAATTATTATTAATATTCATGGAAAAGAGATTGATTAAGTGTGAGAACCAAGTGCACATGAATTATTATTAATATTCATGAAAAAGAAAGTAATTAAGTGTGAGAATCCACCTCACATTTGGTTTCCTATTTTTTAGGGAAGGTGGAGGATCTTATGGATGGTTGAAATATTTCCTCCTTAAAATCCTTGAGAGACATTTCCTCCCCAAAATCCTTAAGATATATTTTCTCCCTAAATATCTTAGAGATCCCTTTCTTAGTGGATCTGATGAGAGATCCTCTCCATGGTGGTTAAGCCTCCAAATCCTATATAATTAGGGATTTCCATGGGAGAGGGGGGAGATAGAGTTTGAGAGAAGCACCTAACTTATGATCTCATAACAAAGGGAGGGAGATTATAAAACATCTAACTTATGATCTCATAAGGGAGATATCATTGAAGCATCAACATTTTGTGTGTGGATTATTTGAGCAAGGGTCTGGACAAAGGGATCTTGGTGAAGTTGTTGCACTACATCCATGGCTCTAAGCAACACTTTGTTCTCATTAATATAAATTCATGCTTGGTCTGTTTCATTTAAAGTTTGTGTATATGAACTTGTCTCTTTCATAGATTCATTATGAAGGTAATCATAGTAGAGTAAGAAGTATTGTTGTTGTTTCTCATTGTATTAGAGGACCTTAAATTGAACTTGGAGATCAAGATCAGCCTGGAGTGAGCAAGGACAAACGTCGGTAAAGAGGTATTTACCATTCTTCTCTCTTCTTCTTTGATAGTTTAACTTTATGATAAAGGGATGTCAGTGTCCATAACAACATTTTCTGTCTTGGAGTTAGGGGTCTAGCATCCAAGAGGAAATCCACTTGTCCGCAGGGGAATTCTCTTGTAACACCCAACAATCACAGTTTCAGGTCCCGGCAACGGAACCATTTGTTGGCACATGGGCATACCCAGGGTTCAATGCTACAACAACGCACCAACAAAACCCTCACTACCGACCCTTTCAACAACACCTGCGAAGCAGATAAAGTCTCACCCGAGGTAGAGGCAGGGGTGGTTGCAGGACTCAAGTGTCTGCAACCTTAGCTGGGACACAAATATGTGATTATAATACCTAACAGAGCACTTAGCATCAATAGTTCATCAATATTCAACCAATAACTACTGCACAGATAGAACATAGCATCGCATCATTCACTCAGATCTGATGTATTTAAGCACTTTATCATAAAAAGGCATGTTATATCTAGCATATCAAGCACTAAGCACCTTCGTGTAGATCAGATCTAACATTATTACACATAATTAGCAGAAAGCATAAGCAAATTTATCTATCTCTATCAAAGCACTTAGCAAGAGAAGTTATAAACACATTAAGACAAGCACAAAGCAGAACAACAAAGTGTTTACGTGGTTCACCCCCACCCTGGGGCTACATCCACCAACTCTTCTTCTTTATTGTATTTAATCAATCAGTTACAAGCACAGAGCCTAAAAAACCCCACTCCGCATAGGACAGAAGATCTGCGCAGCTCGCTAGATCCTTCTTCCTTGTGTTCCAGCACAAACCCTTCGACAATCTTGCTACAATGAATTGCACTTAGCTTTGCAAGTCTTACATAGTATGCACGAAGCCTTACAATCCTTGATCACAAAGATACAACTCTTAGCACATAACCAACTTGCACACACTAACATCACATAGATGCCTTTTTCGACCCTCTCTTACATAGCCTAGACATCTATTTATACATATAAAATAGGCCTAAACATGGGTAAACCCATGGGTTGACATTCCATGCCCATTACATAATCCCAAAAACCCAAAAAGGACCCAAAAAGGGGGCCGAGATCCGTGATCTCCACTTCATCTTGCGCTCCTCCTTTGACAGGCTGTCAAAGTCCAAAAATAGGTCAAACTTGACCAAATACCAACAAAACTTGGTCAAGGGCCAACATAAGCACTCTAGTATCTTCAGAAAATTCAGGTGGATCGCTCAAATTACTAGGTGAATTAAGATCTAGACCTTGCTCGATACTTTAGGAAGGAGAAACGAACATAGCTTCGACTAAATATTGAGGCAATTGCAAGGTAACATGAGGTTCGATAGACTCAGGTGGTGGAGAGCCTTCATTGAACTAGACATCTCGCCATATGATAACATCTTGTTTGGATAGATCAAACAACCTAAGCTTTAGAATCCTCACTATAACCAAAAAATATGCACTTGTGAGATTTGGGCTCCAAGTTCTTTTGTTTTTCATCTAGACTATGTGACCAACATTCACTGCCAAATATCTTTAAATTCCTAATGTTTGGTCGCCTTCCAGTCCACTTTTCTTCAAGAGAAACCTATAAAATTGTCTTAGTAGGAACCCTGTTCAAAATATGGTTAGCACAACAAACAACTTCAACCCAAAATCTTTTAGGTAATCCTTTTGAATAAATCATACATCTAGCCATTTCAACCAAGACCTGATTTTTCCTTTTGGCAACCCCATTTTGTTGGGGTGTGTAAGGAATTGTCCTTCAATGTTGGATGCCATGCTTGGATAAATATGCTACAAATTCATGCTTAGTGTAGTCTCCTGCATTGTCAATTCTATGAGTCTTGATGCATTTACCATTTTCTTTTTCAACTAGGGCTTTAAATTCTTGAAAAACAACATAAGCTTCACTTTGATGCTTCAATAAATAAACCCCCATATTCTTGTTGTAATCATCGATAAAGGTAATGAAGTAGATAACACCTTATAATGAAGGAGTCTCAAGAGGACCACATATATCACTGTGAACTAGTTGCAACTATTCTTGGGCATGCTAGGCTTTATCCTTATCAAAATTTTCCTTGTGATGTTTACTGAGGATACAACCTTCACAAACACCTTTAGTGGAAGAAACTGTAGGTAAGCCATGTACCATTTTAGACAAAATTTGCATTTTATCATAGTTCAAATGACCTAATCTCTCATGCCACAACTTACTTTGTTCATCAACATCTGCAACACAAGAATATAATGGTTGTTTGTTGGGTGAAGTAAAACTAGTGAACTTAAAGAAACCTACTTCATGATCAACCAAACCAGATGAAACAATTTTGAAATTGTTTTTGACATTGTTTAGAACATATCTATTAAGCCATGCTTCAAAATTATAAACTTTTTGACAAGCACGATAAACATAAAGGATATTTATGGGCATGCCTTCAACATGAAAAGAATCTTGCAATACACCTTTAGAAACCTGAATATTACCAGAACCAACTACTGGAAGTCATTTACAATCACTTATAGAAACTTTTTGAGTCTCGTGTTTGTTGTTGTCGTAAAAGGTGAATAGTGAAACAATACCAGTCATATGGTTAGAAGCACCTAAATCCATAATCCATTCCACAGAAGAAGAATAATTACCTTGTTCAACATAATAGGCATTGAGAGCTACCTGTTGTTTCTTGGTGGTTTTCTTTATTGCCATTGTTAGTTCATTATGCCTCTTAAAGCAATTCTTCTCAGTGTGATTGGTTTTGCCACAATGCTTGCAAGGCTTCCATACTTTCTTCTTTGAGGCATCTACATGAACATGATTAGAAGTTTGATTGGAAGTACTAGCATCATGAGACTTGATATTCTTATGAGAACCTTTATATGGATTCTTCTCAGTGTGTCCCAAATGGGCTTTGCCAATGACCAATTGTCCTGATGAGATAAACATTTCCTATTCTCAAATCAAGCCTTTGCAAAACTCTTCAAAAGTAGGTTTCACATTTCCATTAGACATTTCAATGGCCCTATTCCGAGTTTGTATGAACATATCATATACTGAAGGCAATTTTCGTTCTACAAGAATAATGAAAGTTGTATCGATTTATTATAATCCTTACCACAATTATTAAGCTTATCATTATAGGCCTTTAACTCAACAAGTAAGGACTCAATTTTATCAAAGTGTTTGGGATCTAGCTGATGAATTTTCTTCACAATATAGTAAGCAGAGACATCATCATTCTCGTCATACAAGTAAGCTAAATTTTTCCATACTTTGATAGGGTCATCTTCAGTTTCGATGTGTACGATGTGTACCTCTCGACTGTCTGAGATAGTTTTCCCAATAAGACCTCTTGCCTGTTTAGGGTGATCCTCTCATGCACCTTATTCTTTGGCATTGGTTGGTTTCATGCTTGCACCATTAACTAGGTGCCATATATTCTTGCACTTGAGAATGCCAATCATCTTTCTCTTCCAAATAAGATAGTTAGTGCCAACAAAATCAAGAACTTAAGCAACCTCTGGAGTAATGATGATCAAAGCTTAGAAACAAAAACTAATGCAAGAAAATTAATGCAAACCAGAGCAAAGAAGATGAATATTTTCCTGTGTAGCTATAGATCATAATGGAAAGGCTATAGATATGCAACAAACCCTTGTTGCCTTTTTTGAGAGAAAGAAACAACTATAGATATTGAATATATAGGTTGCAATATGTGTAATAAGAGTCACAAAGGTCTACAAAATAGTTCTAAGATCTTTGAGCACTAGATCTGCAAGATTACAGACAACTCTACGTGGTGTTGTGTACGTGTTATATTCTTTGCAAAATTGATCCCATGTATTGTGAACTAATATGGCGA
>JZKD02S1673894.1:501372-524535 GCA_000966675.3 Picea glauca
GGGGGGGGTGCGTCCCCCTGTAAGGAGGTTTGAGAGTAGAGCCTCCAAATATTTTTTTGGCAGTTTTTTGCGTCCATTTTTCAGAGGCATCTATTTTTTGTGGTTTTTCAACACATGGTTTTCGCCGATGGTTTTCTAATTTTGGTTAAGGAACTATGGTTGTTGACTAATCCAGGTAAATGGATTAGGTGTTTCGATGTCGCATGATCATATATACATATTGTATTTTAAACAATGAAAAATGATGATGAATAAAAGATTAGAGGTGTGGCTCTAAACTAGTTGTTGGTTTTCCAAGGTAAAATCTTTGTGTATTGTGTGTGTGTGCC
This sequence comes from Picea glauca, assembly GCA_000966675.3. NCBI lineage: Eukaryota > Viridiplantae > Streptophyta > Pinopsida > Pinales > Pinaceae > Picea > Picea glauca. The sequence continues at coordinate 501,702 of JZKD02S1673894.1, forward strand.
ATTGTATATTTTCTGTTTTTATTAAGAATATGTTTGCAGTAATTAATTGTACAACGTTAAAATCGACACGTGGTCGTGGCAATAATGGTTAATATGAAATAAAAGGACTCACATATGCAACTCGAGGGCGTAGTTCTACACACAAGAGGGTAAATTGTGGTTTTACAGATGTCAAAGGCAAGGAGAACCCTTGGATCATTGCACCCAATAGATAAATCGCCCTTCAACAAATAAATCGCTACACCTAACCAATAAAATTGATCAGATCAATGAGAAAACACAGTCATACATTGGGAAATTAGACCTCTCTGAGGAAGAACGTGGCCTTACACATCTGTACAATAGAAAAATCGATCTATATTGTCCGTACGACTCCAGAGAGGAGGGGGAGGAGGCTGGTTTTGTAGACGACGGAAAATCGAACCCACGGGAAAACATTTCACCCAAAAAGTCCTCCTGGATCAAAAGTTATCTGCTTCAGAAAAAATGGCTAGGTTCGGTAAAAAAATAAGCTTGGTAAACCACCAAACCTAAAAAATTGCCCAAAACTTTAGGTTTCTTAAAAAAATAAATGACATAAGCTAGGCTAGGAAAATTAATTTAAATATGGGCAAACAGAAGCCGTTTTTTAAAAACCAATAGCCGATCTTAACTGATTCCTATATTCCAGAGATAATGATAAGGTTGGATTTGTGGAAAATAACTCGGAAAAGGCGAGATCTTCTTAGATTCAGTGAAAACCGAAGTGGTTGTCTAGATAAAAAACAGATCCATAAGATAAAGGGGCCCAAACAAACATATCTATTGGAACCCGAAATTCAAAAATGAATTTGTGCAAGTAGAAATAACTCGACAACTGGCTCTGATACCATGTTAGATCTTCTTTTAATTGATGTTAATGTTAGCAACCATTTAATTTCATTGAATGTAGGTTGTTAACGCTCCTGACAAGTTGTTTTCATTCTTCTTTCAATTGATGTTTTGTTTTGTTTATTATTATTTATTTTATTTTTGTTTAATTTTGATTTTGAGATTATATCTTTTTACAGATCAGTTTAGTTTTTACACTTTATTTTACATTATTAAGTTTAGTTTTTGCACGTTATTAAGTTTTTTTTTGTTTTTTTTTTGTTTATTTTCCTTTTGTTACGATCTTCTAATTTTATTCAGAATACTCTGGTTTATTTCCCTCTTACAAAGAAAAAATACAAACACTCATTAAAGAGTTATACTTGTTATTTAATTTAAGATCATTACAAATTTCTAACAACAACATATAAAAGATCAAAATGTCTAGCTTTTATTTTAGGACCAACACTAATTGTTTCCTAGAAATGTGAATGCTTAAATAGTGTCAATAGACTATTGACCTATTCTTCTTATCTTTCATTTTTTTTCACACTATTGACCTATTCTTCTTATCTTTCATTTTTTTTCACACTATTGACCTATTCTTCTTATCTTTCATTTTTTTTCACACCTTTTTGCATAACTATTTATCATCATATGTAAAATGGATTACTACCCCTTTTAGCATAGTTATAAAGTACTATTGGTTATTATATATATCATATGTGTTTACTTGTTTCGAGTATGAAATTAGAAAGATCCTATGTTTTGGCTTAAATAAAACCAATTTTTTTAGGTGGATTCACCATGTGTTGATCTCATTTTGATTCAATGATTTTGGAGAAATATTTTCCACAAACACAATTGAGATTTTGAATAATGCCATAAAACTTGTCTTGGAAAAGATGATTCTTAAATTTATGGAACGAATTTTAAGAAAAAAAATAAAAGAAGTGTTTTTTTTTAACCTCTAATGTTTTATAGTGATTTCTATTAGTTTTTTAATGTTTTATAGTGATTTCTATTAGTTTTTTTTTTCATAAAATGTGAGATATTATAAAGTTTAATATTCACAAGATAATTAAAGAATTAAGGAAGTCAGGGAGAATTTGTAAAGCTGGGAGTATCATTTTTATTCCCAAAAAGGATCTAGCTATAAATTTGATGTTGTGGCTATTTCAATGTGAGATATTATTAAGTTTAATATTCACAAGATAATTGAAGAATTAAGGAAGTGAGGGAGAATTTGTAAATCTAGGAGTATTGATACTCCTCTATCATGACATATTTCCATACTGGATGACTAGCTGCCTCCTCATAACAAGAAGGCTCAAAATGAATGATGTGGCTCATAGCTGTGTCATAGCATGAATATCTCTAAGGTTTCTTGCTCACTCGAAAGGTACTACAAGGAGTTGCATATCCTTCAGCCTCCTACAGAGTTTGACGAGCCCATGTAGGTCTCTTTCGACCTACTGCAATATCTTTGGGAACATCAATTGGAGCTATAGGATCAATGAGATCAATTGGATCAATAAGCTCAACTATCTCCCTCTCAACTGCTGGAGGGTGAGGGGGAGAAGGCTCCATCTCTTTCTGTCTCTCACTATCAATATTCATGTGAGATCCTTTAGATCTCGTGAAAGTTGCCTCCTACTCAAAGGTAACATTTTTACTCACCTCAATCTATCTCTAACGAGGTATGTAGATCCGGTATGCCTTTGAAGACTCATTGTACCCCACAAATGTCCCATTTCTTCCTGAAGGGTCTAGCTTGGTCCTTTTCTCCTTGGGTACATGAATATATACTGGACACCCAAATATCCTGAAGTGTCCAACCTCAGGCTTCACTCATGAACTATGTCCATACTAGACATCTCCTGATTCCCTCATGGAACACATGTCTAAGACATATCGAAGTTCCCTCATGGAACCAATGTCTAAGACATTTTGAGGTTCCCCCATGAAACCTATGTCTCACAAGACATATCGAGATTTCCTCATGAAACCAATGTCTTGGTTCCTTCATCTAACCATCTGAGACATGTCAGGATGAAGTCCACATTCTCTCCTACTAATACATACAGGACCATACAGGACCCTCTCGTTCAATATCGAAAGAAGTTATAATCTCATATGGTGGATCTTCACTAGCGAGCAATCCTTCACGGGTAGTCCAAAGAGATCTCTATCAAAATGTGTGCCCATATCCATTGGAAAAAGAAAAACCGAGAGGCTACTTATATAGTGTGAATATTGCGAAGATGGTTTGCACAATGGTGAGCAGTAGTAAAACAATTGTTGTCGCCAGACCTAGAATTTTCCAAGGAGATGAGAAATGCTCCTTCCAAAGCTACTAAAAATGGAGCTCAACTCCACAGATATTGATGTCGAGAAAAATCTTCTCAATGTGATGCGTCCATTGTTCTTGTTCTTCTTTACCCTTTCGACTGTAAAAAACATATGAAGCAATGGTCTTAGCCGCAACTAGATGATCAAGAAATTCATCATATTCTGGGTTTGTTGCACAGATTCATTGTGTCTCCACAATCCCATAATGGTGAGTGTGAGGGGGACAACTACAGAAAGCTCACCTACCAAGATGAAGACACCTGAATGGGGGCGACAAAGACAACGAAATGATTGAGGTCGAATGCAATATCCATCGTGCAGTAGAATTAGGAAACACTGGGATCAAATTTAAGCGACGCGACAAAGGCATCAAAAATATTAAATTTGACAAGATGAGCGCCACAATTTACCTTCCTCCTCACTATCAAAGACTCCACAGAGATATTGTTCTGTAACCTGATCGCTTTTGAGATGTGCAAGCCATCTGAATTCAATTATGTTGTGTGTTACGTGTGTTTGATGGACCAATTAATCGACTTAGAAGCATATGTGGCTTTGCTCAGAAGAAAGGGCATCGTTACAAACCACCTTGGGAGCGACAGAGAGGTTTCCAAGCTGTTCAACAGTCTATACAAGGGAGTGATTTAGTTCGAGCTTGGTGATATCATAAGCACCTAGAATATGCAACGCACTGCCCATGCTGTGTACAATTATGGTTATTCTAAGCTCTTCTCCCTTGTATTTTTGTACAAGTCTCGCAATTTCACACATAAGCTGCTCTCTTGCACTTCCATGGTTAAACCTGCACGACGAATCATGGGAAGTGTAGATGCTCAGAAATCCCATCTACACCTTCACATCCTCATGAGAGTCTAATGGATTAAAATGAAACGAAGTTAGTGTATGCATAAAATTAGATATATATTTCGTTCATGTTGCACTGCCTCCCAATGCCACCACAATATCTATGCGTCCAAGTTGTTTAATCTCCGTGTCATCGTATGACACTGCAACATAACCAATCCAGTTAGGTTCATCTCCACCTTCAAACATATATATTCTTCAAGAAATTGGGAACATTAATATCCAGTTTGGCGGCCTAAATCTTGCTACCGCACACAACGATTTTCATGCTAGTTATCTTCTCTCATTTTCCTCGGCCTTCGGTGATGGAGTCAAGCCCAATCTTGCTTTGATACCATGTTGTTTTTCTTCATGAGAGATATGATCGATATATTATTATAATGATGAGTGTTCCGTATATAGGGAACATATGGTGACCATCCATGAAAGAATGCATCCCTTGGATAATCAATAACTATTTATTATTAATTTACTTATTATATATAGTATTTAATAATAAATAATTATATTATTAACTATTATTCTAAGAGAATTTCTTCCCGATGTTGTCCAAACATAAACAAAGGCCTGGTACCGTTAGAGCAACTTTTTGACAACAATGATGTGGCTAGGAGCCCTAAAATTACTGCAAGTGATGAAGATGTTGAAGATTGCAACATCAGGACTAAGGAAGATCCAAAAATCATCAAACTGTCCAAAACACTTAGCCCTGAAGTCAAGCTTGATGTTTTTTCCTGGAGTTAGGAAGACCTGGAAGTTTATGATACCAAGGTAATTCAACATGTGATTCCACTCAAGGAAGGTCACACGCCTTTCAAACATAAATTAAGAAGAATTAATCCTTTGGTGTTGCCCTTAATTGAAAAAGAGATAAAGAAACCATTCAAAGCTAAGATCATAGTGTCCTTGAGATTTTCTAAGTGGGTGGAAAATATGGTACCTGTAAGAAAGAAGAGCGGGGAGATCATATTATGTGTAGACTTTAGAAATCTAAATAGAGTATCTCTCAAGGATAATTACTCATTGCATAAGATGGATGAAATACTGCAGAAAGTGGTTGGTTCTAAAAAAATATCAATGTTGGATGGTTTCTCTGGGTATAACCAGATCATGTTACACCTTAATGAGCAGGAAAAAACAACCTTCACAACACCATGGGGCACCTTCATGTATTCTAAAATTCCATTTGGGCTCCTGAATGCAGGAGCAACATTTCAAAGAGCTATGGACATAGATTTTGTTGATGAGAAAGACAAATTCATTGTTTTTGACTTAGATGATAGCACTGTGTATTCGGTTTCTGATGAAGAACATCTCAAGCATCCAAGAAGGAATTTTTAGAAATGCAGAAAGTTTGGCATTTCATTGAACCCCAAGAAATCAAATTTTGGCATGGAAGAAGGGAAGATGCTTGGTCACAATATATCAAAGGGGGGAATAAAGATAGATCCTAGCAGGGTTGAAGTAATCTTGAAAATTGGCATGCCTAGAAGCAAAAAGGAGGTACAATCTTTCTTAGGGAAAGTAAATTTTTTGAGAAGATTAATCCCTAACCTGGCTGAAATCATAAACCATATCACTAACATGCTCAAGAAAGGAAATGAGATAAAGTGGATTCTTCAAGACATGAAATCTTTTGAAGATGTCAAAGTGGCATTGACCAAAGCCCCAGTGTTGGCCAGTCCCAATTTTGAAAAAGACTTTGTACTGTTTTCTTTTGCCTCAGAGCACACCATTGCTGGTGTCTTATTACATAAATACGAACAAAACTTTGAGAAGCCTATAGCCTACTTCAACAAAACATTGAGGGACTCTCCATTGAAATATGATATCATGGAAAAGCAAGCTTATGCGTTGGTTAACGCCCTAAAGGAGTTCAGAGTTTATATTTTGCATTCCCACACTGTTTCTTATGTACCCAATAGTTCTGTGAAGGACATCTTAACTCAGCCAGATCCTAAGGGAAAAAGGGGCGAGTGGATAGTTGTGTTATTGGAATACGACCTTAAGATCAAACCTACAAAGTTAATCAAGGGGCAAGGACTTGCAAATTTGATGGCTCAATCAAACTGTGAACTCTTGGGACTTAATTTCATTGTTGATTTGTCTACATATTCAAGAGAAGAAGAAATCCCTCAGGTATCTAAAAAATTCCTTGACTCTCCATGGTATGTGAAAATCATTTATGTATTGAAAAATTTGCAGGCTCCTCCTGAATTGACTAAAACCAAGGCCAAGTTCTTGAAGATGAAAGCAACAAAGTTTTGTATTGTAAATCAATCTCTATATTGGAAGGATCCAAGGGGAATCTTGTTGAGTTGTTTGCTGGAGGAAGAAGTAGAGAGGACCATCAAAGAATTCCATAAGGGTGACTGTGGAGGACACCATTATTGGAAAACTACTGTGCACAAGATATTGAGGGCTGGGTTCTATTGGCCTAACATTTTTTCTGATGTCTACAAAGAGGTTTCAAGATGTCATGAATGCCAAATTTTTTATGGGAAGAGAAAATTGCAGCCTTTGCCTTTGAAGCCCATCTATGATGAAGCACCTTTTAGACAATGGGGCCTTGATTTCATAGGAAAAATTCATCCACAGTCCTCACGTTAGCACAAGTGGATTCTGACAGCCACAGACTACTTCATCAAGTGGATTGAGGCAGTTCCTACCAGACATGCCACAAATGCAGTTATCATCCAGTTTTTGGAAGAAAATATTTTGTCCAGGTTTGGGTGTCCAATCAAAACCATTACAGACAATACAACAACATTTAAATCCAAAAATATGGAGAAATTTTGTAGTGACTACAACATAACTCTTGGCCTCTCCACTTCTTATTACCCTCAAGGTAATGGTTTGGCTGAGTCATCAAATAAGAGCTTAACCAGAATTATCAAAAAGTTGCTGCAAGATAACAAAAAAGATTGGCACAAAAAGCTCATACATGCACTATGGGTTGACAAGATCACTCCAAAAAGATCTATTGCCACTTCACCCTTCCATATCCTTTATGGCACAAACGTATTTTTTCCTACTACATTAGGGTTTCCAATGATGAGATTGTTACATGAGTAGGATGTTGAAACAAATGCCACTAGAAGAAGAAAAGATGAACTGATCAATGATCAATGTCCAACAGACAAGAGAAAAATCCTTCAATAATGCTCAGCTGCACCAAGAAAAGATTAAAAAGGATTTTGATAGGCATACCAAGGAGGATGATTTCAAAGTGGGAGACTTGGTATTGAGCTGGGATGCCATAAATGAATACAAGGGAAAGGATGGGAAATTTGACCATCTATGGCTGGGACCTTTCAAAATTGTGGCGTACCATGGGAATAATGCCTATCTGATACATGAAAGTAATGGAGACATCGTTGGAGGAGGACCTATGAATGGCAGGTTCCTCAAACATTATATCGTTTAAAGCAACCATCACCCCTTCCATTCATTATACATAGCCATTTTGTTTTTCAGTTGAAGCAGTTGAAATTAAAGCAGGAGAACCAAAGCCCGAGGTGAAGGCCCTGAGTTTTGCTGAGTAGATTTTGAGTTTTCCGAATAAATGTTGGTAAATTTAGTTGCAGGAGTAAATCATAGCCCAATGGGTAGTCACTTGGTCTATCATTATTTGCTACCTCACAGGGAGGATAACATCCCCAGTTGGAGCCCATGTTATCACCATAACAATTTATGAGTGAAACCTAGTTCTCAAGACTTAGCGAGGCACTAAACTGATGTGGAGGCATGGCAAACTAGAGGACAAGGCCAAGTCTAGCGGGATGAGGCTAAAACTAGCGGTATCATGAAGTTGATGGGATCCGACAGGTCGCAGATCGCAGTCGCTACATATCAGGGGATCGTTTCAGAGGGAGGACTTGCGCGAAAGATAATTCCCGAAAGCGGGCCGAAAAGTAAACCACGGTTTTAGGTTGGGACCACATGGTGCCACTGGGTGCATTTCTGGGTGATAAGCGGGTTGCCCCAAACCACTCCCTCTCACCCCCGAAATTGGGAAAGTACATAAAGGGGGTGCTTGTCGTTATTTTATAATTTTTTGAAATACTGGAATGTTGAAAGTTGGCAAGACCACTCAATTCAAACTGAAGCTCAGCAGTACGCCAATATCATGCCTTTTCCGCTCATTTACAAGAATTTTTCATTGCCACCATGGACCCTAACATTATGTTTGTAGCAGAGCAAGACTCTGTGTCAAACAAAGAAGCCCTAATTGACAGATATTCAGATGTGTTCGATACTGAAATCACCATTTCTCCCATCTCTGTTTCTAGAGCCAATCTGTTCGATAATGTAGGGAATAAGATACCCTTCCTTGAAGCAGTCCAGGCCATTATAGTCCCTTATGCTGTTGAGGTCGCATTCCCTTTCCCTGAATTCATAGGTTGGTTCTCAGAGCAATATTCACAGGAAGAGAAAGTTGTCTTAAAGAAACGGGGGTCTGAGGTCCTGTGTAGGGTAGAGAGTCTGTCAATTCGAGGCGCCCTCATCATACGAAATTCCTTCTCTACTGTTTTTGAATCGTTCAAATAAGAAAATATGATTATGGTTTACAGGGAATGTCCTTTAGAAGTCAAAGACATATTCTTACGAACAATTGTCAAACCAGAGCATATTTCCAAAAGTCCATCCCTGCCATTGAGTGTTAATGTCATGGTTATTGAAGTCCAATGGGTCTGTTCCACACTAAGTCAGATTTTAGGTCTAGATAATGACAAGTATGTGATCGAGGTCATGTTAGGTTTTCTGTTGGCGTTTTTCTAGTCAGAGTCCAGTCAGTCAACATCAACTTCGATAATTTCATAGCTGATAATATCCACATACAACTAGTGATTTTTCAGTCACTAAGACATTTCAGATATTACACATACTTGCTGAAGATTTTCCTGGAAACAAACAAGAGAGAGTGCCCTAAAGCAACATTCATATCAACTTAATGTAAAAGTATCACATTGCTCATTTTTATCAACAAGGTCATGTCTAGGGTTTACAGCCTAATTTTAAACACCATCCTACCAAGAGTCCTAGATGACATGAGGAATTACTTGTAGCCAAATCTAGAAAACAGAGTGGGGGACTGAGTGTTGTTCATGCATTCAACAATGATATGGGTTTATGGTTGTCATGAATCCCCTTATCTTCTACCTATTTTTCTGACACCCAGAGTCTTTTCCCTTGAATTCATTAGGAAAATAATCATATCAGAGATAGAGCACTTCCTGAAATTACACAAGGCATCCAACCTCAATTTTTCTTTCATCATTGGACCTTTTATTGTCAAGAAAATATCATGCTTATCTCAAGTCCAAGCAAAGATCAAAGAGTTTGGTTTTGCACAGCTAAAGGGGAGAAGATATGATCCACATAAATCATATCCAAGGGAAGACTGATGAACAAACATGCACCCTATGAGCATGAACATGTTGCAGGTTTTGACAAATTGGAATATCTAGATGTTTGTGCTGATATGGAATCAATCTTGCAACCAACTCAAACAAAAAAAGTGGAGGCAAACCTGCAACAAACTCAAACACAACAAACTCCTCAGAAGCTTATAGTTAAAGTCCCCAAGGTAAGTGTTTACAACAAAAGAAGCATTTCAGAGGCCGGGCACCAGTAGTCAGCAGAATGCCCCTAAGAAGATAAAGATCACACAATCCCCACAGATAGTGGATCTAGAGGAGGAAGAGCGTAAAGAACAAGTGAATATGGATATGGTGGAGAGTGGCACCAACACTGTATAGTTTGGGAAAGGAAGCAAGCTCCAAAGTGAAGGCAACTCAAGAATTTTTAGTAGCAAAAAGCACATTTTTGATAAGGCTTCTGGAGCAACTTACCAATCTTAAGAAGATTTGGAAAAACAATATGCCGGGAAAGGAAATTTGGCTATGAGTGAAATGAGGGAGTTAATTCTTGAAGTAGAAAATATTTCTCAGTACAAGTCTTTTCTTTTCACGGTAAGAGATATAGAGAAGAAGACATTTAACATAGCAGTTGCAGATGAGGATAAAGTATCTGAGATCAAGCTAAAATATGAAAACATCAGTGGTCCAGACAAAGTGAAATTCCACAGGAATACCAGTGATATGTTGTATTCAGATTACTTGGGTCTAAGCCTGAAGAATTAAAAGATGTCAACTTATGAAATTAGGTTAGAAGGGCAGTTGAGGCAAGAAAAAACATCTAGCAGGGCTCGGAAAACTCAGGTCAAAAGGCTAGAATCCGAAGGCCCTCAGGGAGTGAAATCCTCCTTAGAAGAAAAAGACAAGTTGATTCAAAGCTTGAAGAAGAAACAAAAAATGTCTGCCACAAAGCATTCAAAAACAACAGAACTGGTTGCTCTAGAACAAGAGAATGAGGCATTTCGACAAGAGGCATTGAACTACAAGGCTAAGGTATTACAACTAGAGCAAGAAAAAGTGAATTGGTCACAAGGGAAAACATAATTACCAAAGATGGTTGTAGTTGTATCTTCTACTGCAGAGGCTGGACCAAGAAATGAAGGACTTGTCTAGGCTATGTCACAAGTTAGCTCGAAGGTGGGAGAAATTAGAGGGCTAAAGGGAGATATAGAGAAATTGAAGAAAGAAATGAAAACAAAAGATGAGAGGATGGCTCGGTTTCAAAAGGAGAATCAAGCTTTGCAAGAAAGAGTAGACAAGATGAAAACAAGGTTGAGAGGCAAAGGACTGTTGCAGGGAGCCAAACACATCATCTCAGATTCTATTGTTGCTGAAGCTGCTAAGTTTAGGGTGCACTTGAAATTCATCAATGACAAAGATAGCATGGCCATCACAGCCAGAAGCAGGTGCATTGTTGTAAATGAGACCCTAGCAAAGAAAAAGCCATCAGAGTGGGCCCAAAATGCCATAAACTTGCTAAATTTCATCCCCACTACAGAACTTCAAACCATTGGGGTCAAATATAGGACTACATTGATCATGTGGGCTAGGAGGGTCATTGCCAAGCATAACCTGCTAAAGTCAGTCCAGACAAAGGCCATACAGATGGAGCAAAGTATACAAGAATTCAAGGATTTGTTTGAAGAGTTGTTAATCAAAGGCCTCCCACCATTTTGGGATGGCAAAGGAAAATTGTATGATCAGGAGGAATACAAATCTCGCCTCGCTCAATGTAGGATGGATCACTCCAAGTTTGAAAGCCTGGAGGAAAACTTGAAAGGAGCAACCCTAGTTGAATATTTGATTACAGATTTTGAGATCTTGAATCAGTTCAAAACAATGAAGATTGGACTGTCAGTCATGACGTATGCCTCTTACATTGACCTAGAGATCCTAATCAAAGAAATGATGGACTATGATATTCATTTTGACTTGCAGTGGAAGGAGATAGTGCGGTTGGGTAAAACAAAGTGCAGTCTTCCAGGAACCAACAAATAATACTTAGGTGTCACCAAAATGACTGATCAAAATGAAGGTATTACTGATAAATCGCAAGTTAGTTTACTGTACTTTTTGCATCGGATCGTTAAGAATGTGAAATATATAAACTTATTATCTTGTTTGCGAAATATCAAATGTGACTTTTACTTGATGCTTATTAATGAATAAAGAGATCAACCATTAATATCCATGTTGCAAATGAAGATAATAGAACAACAAAATAGAAAGATAAATAGAGACAAGAGGTTGATAACGGAGTTCACCAATTGTTGGCTACGTCTCCGGGCTCGCTTCCAAGAGGAGCACCTCATTATTGCTCTTTAAAATGCTCAAAGTTCTCTTACATATGCAATTTGTTGTTACATAATGTGCTTCAGATCTGCTGTGCAAGACCTCCTTGCTCAAATTCAAGCATGCTCCATCAAATTCCTTTCAAAAACATGGCAAAAATGCCCCTCAAAACATGAGAAAAGGCCAAAATTTACAAACTGCCCTTTCAAAACCCTGCATCAAAAAGTCTCCTACAAGATTCAAAAAGCCTGGTTTTTATAGTTTTTAAGGCTCAGATGAGGAATCCCAACTTCCCTCAAGATCTGGCCTCTTTTTGGGATCAAATCCCCCTTCAAATGGCCTCAAAATCCTCCAAAAACAATTTATGGGCATAATATTAGTCAAAAATCAATTCTGTATAGTTAAAAACCACTTTTAATTAAAAAGACACAGAGTAACCCCCTTGGGCTATGCGTGCACCCCTTTAGTTCAATCATATCTTGACCATATGGCCAAGCACTAGCCAAAAAGGCTAAGCGCTGGCCCTTGGATAGGCTCCAGCCCCTGGTCGTAGGCGCTTCCATGGGACCGACAGGTTATGAATATACTTCCGCACGCTTTCATGAGTGGATAAGCACCTGGATTTTGGGGCGGATACATAGAACCGTGCCACAAAATGCGCCCAACGGATTATTATATATAGTGGCCCTGCGCCCTCGGTTTTGTGTCGTGTAATGCGACCACGGGCTGGGTCTTAGCCCCAACCCTCTCGTTTTTGCGCCCTACCAAACTTTACAACACATATATATTTAAATACATTGCATATTATAAGACTCATGTGTGGCGCGTTGGTGTTTGGTTGTTTCCTAAGGCTTGGACTATGGTGGGTGGTCGTGGGTTCAAAGCCCATGGACCCCCAAACTTCCATTCAACCCTGATTGGGTGCCACGTGGCTGCCCATGCCTGGGCCACATGGCACCATCACATTTGATCAAATTTTTCCACGTGTCCAATTCTTATTGGATCTGCCATCCACATCTCCTCAGTCAACTGTTGCACATGTCTCTGCCACTTCAACACCATGAGGTGTATTTGGTGATGTCATGTTGTCATCATGCTGACGTTAGCATTGACTTTTTGCCAGTTTGACCTGACTTTTTAGTTGTTTGACAATCTGATCAGAGTGTGATAACTCTCGCATACGACGCCTGTTTGAGAAAGTGAATATATGGATGGAATCAACGCGACGAGCCGGTCACTATGGAATTGGTTTCACTCCATTACGAGAACTTTCATTTTTGAGCATTTTCTGAGCTTAGGGAGCCTCCTGGATCAATGACAGATCAAATAAAGGACTAAAACAGGACAAATGGCAAAGGAAGAAGCTGAAGAGTCAAAGGAATCGACAGTTGGTTCATGAAACGTTTTTGATTAATCATTGTAATCGGTTCCCATACCAAAACTATCACTTGTAATTATTGTAATCAGCTTTAGAAGTTGAAACGTTTTTGATTAATCATTGTAATCGATTCCCATACCAAAACTATCACTTGTAATTATTGTAATCAGCTTTAGAAGTTGAAACGTTTTAGTTCAACTATTGTAATCATTTTCTAATTTAAGGAACTCGAATTGTATAAATGTTAGAAGTTCCAAATGTATTAATGTTGGCAGAAGTGCAAGGGCACCTTTTTAGTTGTTCTGAACCAAATTGTAATTTTCTGGAGCTAAATTGAATACATATGCAGAAGCTTTTGAAGTCTCCGTGAAAAGATTCTAATGGTGGTGATATGAGTTTTGTTTTTCTCCTTGTATGTATTTCATGTGTTCTTTAATTCCATTTGCACCGTCTTTTGTTTAAATTGGATAGTTCAAAATCCCATAATTCATCTTGTGATGCTCTTGGCTTAAGCAATTTAAACTGTGTTAAGTTCTTCATAACTAATTCAGAATTCATTTCATAAATGCTCTAATGCAATTACTTGTTTTATTTGTCTTCTTACAGTCTGCAAACTACAATTTATAACTCAGATTCATTGCCTCACTTAGCATTTCTCCTCTGGAGAGTTCTACTCGCCAGTCAGTGTTTTCATTCATTTTCAGAATTTTGACTCCATAGCCCTAAGTGTCCCTCCCCTTCCTTGCCAACAAATTTATAAACCCCCCCTAAAACAAACTAAACCCAACCATTGATTGCCAAAGCAACACCAAGTGAAACGAGAGAGCCCTCTCTAAGCTGAGCAGGCTAGTACCCATCTCTAAAGTTGGTTTGTAGGTTACTTCTGTCGTTTGTTTATCAACCGAACAAATTTACAGAGTGCTGACATTATGGCATCGTTGCCGAGGATCGAAAGTGAAATCTTCCCTAGGAAAAGAATGACTTAAAGCTTCAAATTTGATTCCTGAGGGAAACAATGAATCAAACACCTTCTTGGCTAAGACTATTTTTACCCTGGTGACTCCATTACCAAGAGACCAATAGCACAAAGTAGTCTGAGTTAGAAATCCTGGCTCCCTAGAGAATTCACACGAGAAGAAACCCAGACCTAGAAGCTGCAATCCCTGTGTCTGATCCTGAGAAAATTGTACACAAAAGAAAAGAAAGGCCAATAAGCCCATCTTTGCTCTTAGACAAATATCTATCCTTGCCCAAAGATGGAGTAACAAGCATTGAAGATCTTGAGTTTGATGTAAAATTTGAGCAAACTCTGTTTAGAACTAAGTCTGAATCTTGTTTAAACAAAGTCATCTTTGATAAGAAGAGGTTCCAAGATTTAATTTTAGCTTCCTCTACCAAACCTATTGTGATCCATACTCAAAACCAACAACCACTTCAAGTCCTCACACCAACCATGGAAGCTAGGTTTTCCCCTCTTGTACTGCCTGCTCAATTACATGATTTGCCACAGGATTATAATCTAAGGATTAAGTTGTATGATGTTGAAGGCAGTGTGTCAGCCAAAAAACATCTAGACTAGTTCAATGATTTTATAGACTTAGAAGAAGTAGATTTTATAGACTGGTTGAAGCCTTTGAAATCAGTTTTCTTGCAAATTGGGGTGACAAGAAAAACCCCCTTCAATTGTTAACTCAGTATAACAACATGAGGAGGTCACCTAACGAAATAGTGCAAAAGTTTTATGCCAGATTTGTAAAGGTCTATAATTTAATTCGTATTGAGGTAAAGCCCCCCCTAAAGTTGCTCAACTCAGATATGTTGATTCCTTTGAAAGTGATTTTTCTTTGTTGTTGAGGGAAAGAAGATCTGATTCATTAGATTATATGATGAATGATGCAATAGAAGTTGAGGTAAATCTAATGGCTTTAGGAAAGATCAAATCTAACTCTGACATGGACATAAACAAGGTTCAAGATAAAGCACATCCTTCAACTTCACAGACACCAGAAGAAAGGTTTGAAGTGATGATGACGACTATGGAGAAAATGATGGAGAGAATGGCTTTGGACAGTAAGCCTAATACCAGAGAACATGCTGATGCCCCAACCATAAATCAAAGAAGACTAGCAGTTCCACAAGTCAGACAAAGGGAGCATAGGAACCAGGGTGACCAATAAATAAGACCTCCTTTTCAAAATAATTATGTAAATGAGAATTATGATGGAAATTTTGAAGACAACTTGCATTGCTGTGATGCTAATTAAACATAGGTGTTTTTGACTAAAGAAGAACATGACCAGTTCATGGATGGAAATGAAATGTCCATGCAAGATGAAGAGGAAAGGTTGTCAATAGAAAAGGAATATTACCAAACAGGGATGCAAAACGCCATCATGCAATTCCAAAAGCAATATAATCTACGAAATCAAAAGGTGCCTTTCAAATCCTCCAAAAGGAAATCCTCCTAAGGGAAATCCTGCAAAAGAAAATCCAACCAAAGAAGCCAATAACAACATATCTTCTTCAATTCAACCCCAAAATGACTCTGCTACAAAAGAAGTTGTGGACAAAGGAAATCAGAAAGAAGAACCCCAGAGAAAGTCCCTGAAACAAGAAAGGAGACAATCATCAAAGAGGTAGAAAAAACCTCATCCTCCTTTAATTTTGAAAGTGAGCTGGCAAAGATTAAAATCTCTGTACCATTCAATGAGTTGATAAATAACACTGAATATAGAAATCAGATCATCAAGATGCTCAAGATGGAACAAACTTCTGACACGTTGAACATACAAGATGATCATCCCACCATCTTGTTTGGCCCACGTGTGGAGGAAAGTAGTGATGTTGATGAACTCCCTCCTTTTTATGTCAGTCTGAAGAATCATGATATAACTCTGCACAATGCTATGTTGGATTCAGGTGCATCCCATAACCTGATGCCCAAGGTGGTCATGGACCAATTGGGCCTGGACATCACAAGGCCTTACAAAGATCTTTTCTCCTTCTATTCAAGGAAGGTGAAGTGTCTGGGCCTAATCAAAGATTTGGTAGTTTCTTTGTCCCAAATTCCAGAAAAAAACATGGTAATGGATGTGGTGGTGGCTGATATTCCTCCTAAGTTTGGCATGCTGCTGTCTAGGTCATGGGATGCAAAGTTGAAAGGGACTCTGCAAATGGATATGTCATACGCCACTATCCCTATGTTTAGTCAAGACAAGAAGTTGTACACAGAATTATTGCTCAAATACATGGTAAGGAACAAGGCCTAACCAAATAACCATCCCATCTACTATGTGGAGACTGAGTTGGGTTCTTCCATTTTCTTCAATGATTTGTGTTTTGAAGAGAAAGGGCCAGAGATTGAGAGGGTTCTCAAAGACAAAACTGATCAGCAGATTGAGAAAATTTCAGAACAACATGACAGTGCAGAGGATGAGATGTGGAGCATGATCTTCTATGGAGCTGTAAGAAGAGAGAGGGTAGGGGATGGTGTGTGGATAAATCCCCCCAGATTGACCACAAAACTGTGCTCTTATAAACTTGCTTTTGATTGCACAAACAACATGGTTGAATATGAGGCACTGGTGTTGGGTTTGAAGGCTTTGAAAGAGATGGGTGCTAGGAGGATAGTTTTTCATGAAGATTCTGAGTTGATAATAAATCAGGTAAAGGGAATATATCAAGAAAAGCACCTCAGATTGAGAGCATACATGAATGCAATGCTTGACCTTCTAGAAGGATTTTTAGAATATAGCCTCTCAACGATTCCAAAGGGTCAGAATCAGATTGCTGATGCTCTTGCCACTTCAACTTCAGTTTTCAAAATTCCAATCTTTCCTAGCAGGGGATATGAAATTAAGATCAAGCACTGACCGACAACGTCTAATAATATTAAGTACTGGAAGGTTTTTGAAGATGATGAACAAATAGAAAGTTTCCTCAAGATGGAAGATGAATTTGAAAATTTGAACATTGATGAAGAATATTGTGATGAAGAGGAAGATGCAGGCGTGTTTGCAAACGATGACTATAAAAATCAGATTGTTGGTAAAGACATAATGAAACTAAAGAATAATATCATCCCCAAAGGCCTGGCACCGTTAGAGCAAATTTTTGACAACAATGATGTGGCTAGGAGCCCTGAAATTACTGCAAGTGATGAATATGTTGAAGATTGCAACATTGGGACTCATGAAGATCCAAAAATCATCAAACTGTCCAAAACACTCAGCCCTAAATTCAAGAAAAGATATATCAATTTAATGAAAGAATTCCCTGATGTTTTTGCCTGGAGTTATGAAGACTTGAAATTTTATGATACTAAGGTAATTCAACATGTGATTCCACTCAAGGAAGGTCACAAGCCTTTCAAACAAAAATTAAGAAGAATTGATCCTTTGTTGCTGCCCTTAATTGAAAAAGAGATAAAGAAACTGTTCGAAGCTAAGATCATAGTGTTCCTGAGATTTTCTAAGTGGGTGGAAAATATGGTACCTGTCAGAAAGAAGAGTGGGGAGATTAGATTATGTGTAGACTTCAAAAATCTAAACAAAGTATCTCTCAAGGATAATTACCCATTACCTAAGATGGATCAAATACTGCAGAAAGTGGTTGGTTCTAAAAAAATATCAATGCTGGATGGTTTCTCTGAGTATAACCAGATCATGTTACACCCTGATGAGCAGGAAAAAACAACATTCACAACACCATGGGGCACCTTCATGTATGCAAAAATGCCATTTGGGCTCACGAATGCAAAAGCATCATTTCAAAGAGCTATGGACATAGCTTTTGTTGATGAGAAAGATAAATTGTTGTTATTTACTTAGATGATATCACTGTGTATTCGGTTTCTGATGAAGAACATCTCAAGAATCTAAGAAGGACTTTTCAGAAATGTAGAAAGTTTGGCATTTCATTGAACCCCAAGAAATCAAATTTTGGCATGGAAGAAGGGAAGTTGCTTGGTCAGATTATATCAAATGAGGGAATAAAGATAGATCCTAGCAGGGTTGAAGGAATCCTTAAAATTGGCACGCCTAGAAGCAAAAAGGAGGTGCAATCTTTCTTAAGGAAAGTAATTTTTTTGAGAAGATTCATCCCTAACTTGGCTGAAATCATAAACCATATCACTAACATGCTTAAGAAAGGAAATGAGATAAAGTGGACTCCTCAAGCCAGGAAATATTTTGAACATGTCAAAGTGGCATTGACCAAAGCCCGAGTGCTGGCTAGTCCCAATTTTGAAAAAGACTTTATACTGTTTTCTTTTGCCTCAGAGCACAACATTGTTGGTGTCTTATTACAGAAAGATGAACAAAATTTTGAGAATCCTATAGCCTACTTTAGCAAAACATTGAGGGACTCTCCATTGAAATATGATATCATGGAAAAGCAAGCTTATGTGTTGGTTAAAGTTTCAAAGGAGTTCAGATTTTATATCTTGCATTCCCACATTGTTGCTTATGTACCCAATAGTTTTGTGAAGGACATCTTAACTCAGCCAGATCCTGAGGGAAAAGGGGCAAGTTGATAGTTGTGTTATTGGAATATGAACTTGAGATCAAACCTACAAAGTTAATCAAGGGGCAAGGACTTCCAAAGTTGATGGCTCAGTCAAACTGTGAACTCCTGGGAATAAATTTCATTGTTGATTTGTCTACATATTCAAAAGAAGAAGAAATCCCTCAAGTATTTAAAAAATTCCTTGACTGTCCATGGTATGCTAATATCATCTATGTATTGAAAAATTTGTAGGCACCTCCTGAATTGACTAAAACCAAGGCCAGGTTCTTGAAGATGAAAGCAACAAAGTTTTGTATTGTAAATCAATCTCTATATTGGAAGGATCTAAGAGGAATCTTGTTGAGATGTTTGCTGAGGAAGGCATAGAGAGGACCATCAGAGAATTCCATAAGGGTGACTATGGAGGACACCATTATTGGAAAACTACTGTGCACAAGATATTGAGGGATGGGTTCTATTGGCCTAGCATTTTTTCTGATGTCTACAAAGAGGTTTCAAGATGTCATGAATGCCAAATTTTTTATGGGAAGAGAAAATTGCAGCCTTTGCCTTTGAATCCCATCTCTGTTGAAGCACCTTTTAGACAATGTGGCCTTGATTTCATAGGAGAAATTCATCCACAGTCCTCAACTCAAAAAAAGTGGATTATGACAGCCACAGATTACTTCACCAAGTGGATTGAGGTAGTTCCCACCAGACAGGCCACATATTTGATTATCATTCAGTTTTTGGAAGACAATATTTTGTCCAGGTTTGGGTGTCCAATCAAAATCATTATAGAAAATGCAACAACATTTAAATCCAAAAAGATGGAGAAATTTTGCAGTGAATACAACATAACTCTTGGCCACTCCACTTCTTATTACCCTCAAGGTAATGGTTTGGCTGAGTCATCAAACAAGAGCTTAACCATAATTATCAAAAAGTTGCTGCAAGATAACAAAAAAGATTGGCACAAAAAGCTCATCCATGCACTGTGGGTTGATAGGATCACTCCAAAAAGATCTATTGCCACTTCACCCTTCCAGATCATTTATGGCACAAAAGCATTTTTTCCTGCTACATTAGGGTTTCTAGTAATGAAATTGTTACAACAGAATGATGATGAAACATATGTCACTTGAAGAAGAAAACATGAATTGATCAATGTCCAACAGACAAGAGAAAAATCCTTCAACAATGCTCAATTGCACCAAGACAAGATTAAAAAGGATTTTGATAGGCATACCAAGGAGGATGATTTCAAAGAGGGAGACTTGGTATTGAGATGGGATGCCAGAAACGAGGACAAGAGAAAGCATGGGAAATTTGACCATCTATGGCTAGGACCTTTCAAAATTGTGGCGTACCATGGGAATAATGCCTATATGATATAGGAAAGTAATGGAGACATCATTGGAGGAGGACTTGTGAATGGAAGGTTCCTTGAACATTATATCATTTAAATCAACCATCACCCTTTCCATTCATTGTACATATCCATTTTTTTTTTCTTCAGTTGAAGCAGTTGAAATTAAAGCAACAAAACCGAAGCCCGGGGTGAAGGCCCTAAGTTATGCTGAGTAGATTTTGAGGTTTTTCGAATAAATATTGGTAAATTCAGTTGCATGAGTAAATCATAGCCCAATGGGTAGGCACCCAGTCTGTCATTCTTTGCTACATCACAAGGAGGATAACATCCCTAGTTGGAGCCCATGTTATCATCATAACAATTTCTGTGTGAAACCTAGTTCTCAAGACTTAGCGAGGCACTAAACTGATGTGGAGGCGTGACAAACTAGAGAAAATGGCCAAGTCTACCAGGAGGAGTCTAAAACTAGTGGTATAATGAAGTTGATGGGACCCAATAGGTTTCATATCGCAGGCGCTACATATCAACGGTCGGGGATCGTTTCGGGGGGAGGAGTTGCACGGAAAATAATTTCCGAAAGCGGGCCAAAAAGTAAACCGCAATTTCAGGTCAGGACCATGTGGCGCCACTGGGTGAATTTTGAGGCGATAAGCGGGTTGCCCCAAACCACTCCCTCTCACCCCCGAAATCAGGGAAGTATATAAAGGGGGTGCTTGTCGTTATTTTATTATTGTGGAGTGGTAAGTGTGGTAGCCCAAAACTGTGGGTCTAACCATAACAAGCTGTGCCAAGTGTACTCCTGCTGTGTGGTTATATGGAGATGTTTAGACCAAGGGTTGGGACCTAGCCCCAGACCTTTCTGTGCCCAACCGAGCCTTTAAACAAGTTTAACATAATATGCAAAGGTATTGTGGTAAGAACCACTATATAGGCGGGCTGGTGCCCGACCTATGTGAAAGCTCTACGCCCATGGAGGTCCACGGTTCGAACCCATGGAATTCAAATCTTTTGCCAAAACCTTAGCCAATGAATGGGTGCCACGTAGCAACCCATGTCTGGGCCATGTGGCACTGTACCATATGCTGAGAGTACTACCATGTGTCAGCGCCCGATTCGTCCACATCTGCCAGCCACGTCACATGCCACATAAGCAACGTACGGACATGCCACGTGTCACCCTTTCTTTGGTGACACGTATAACTCTCTGATTGGTCCATGTATACCTGCCACATCAACAAAATCTATCCATGTCAACACCACATACCTTGCCACATCAGATGTATGGTCGTACGACCTGTATAGTCAGCTGCCATGTGGCACTGTACATACTATGCAGTCATCATTTTTTTTGCCTGTTTGGAAAAATGAACATATCACCATATTTGGAGCATACGACATCCGTTTGATCCCGTTCAAGTTGCGTTAGGTTATTATCGACGAGGCCTACACAGACATCCATTTTGAAGAGATTTTTAGAACTTTTATTTTTAGGCCTTTCTGAGCCCCATCAAGCTCCTGGATCCAATTCTGGATCACACCTCCCCACTAATAAAGACCTTTTGGTCCCCAAAAGGTTACTGACCAGTCATCAAGTTCAGTATAGGCCACCCGACTTGTTCTTTGTCTTTAAAATTTGTCCTGTGCAATTGTCTCATCAAGATCAACTGTAAAATAATCATGATAACTGACAACATATTGTTAGCCATTTGTACCCTGTCACATCTTACTGAGGCCACTATCATCCGTGTTGACAACATTACTAATGATAGTATAAAAAATATGACAACAACTGAGCTAATATGTTTATAATACTTGCACGATATTAGCTTATCTTGAAGCAAACTGTGATTGATCTTCCATTCTACAATCATCTCTTGTTCTTGCTTAAGATCTATTACTTGATTTGAAACAATTATAGGTGTGTTGCTTGCTTGAGATGCCTTTCTTAATTGTTCCATAGTTTGAAGAGATTTATTTGCCTTTAAATGATGAGCATGAACCACATATTCTTGACCTGCTTTGGTTAGATGATACTGATTCTTTTCCCTGTCGAAGATTTCTTTACGATCATATAATTAAGGAGTTGCCTAAAACCATTCCACATTCACTTAGTGGCACCACATCACATGTTACCTCATCCACAAACTTAGATGAAATTGAAAATTTTAATGTGCACTACTTTGTTATGTGCGATCGATGACTATTGCTTATCCATTTAAGTGTGTAAGGCTTATGATGCATCTGATTTTTTAATCCCAATTGCTTAACCAATTCCTCTGAAATTAAGTTAGATTGAGATCCACTATCTATCAATGTGTCGACCTTAGTATGTTGCATTATGACCCTTATGTGAAATAATTTACTTCTAGCATCAAATCCATCATCAATTTTACCTGTCATACCAACCAATGAGACTTTTGATTCATCACCTGAATCCAATCCCAAGTCCGTTGGTCGTGTTGTTGCTAAAACTATTTGTCTCCCTTTATTTTCCTTGAACCACTTTGGTCTCTTCTCGGGATGCAATTGCCAACAACAATCCTCACCATGCCCCTCTTTCTTGAAATTCTTACAAGAGGGCTTCTCTTCCTTTCTGGCCATTGAATTTTCCTTCTTGCTATTCCACTTCCTTTTGTCCTCTTTCCTTGAAGACGATTCTGTTGACACACCAACCCCTGTTTTCCCTGTTTCAATGTATGTCGCTTGAACAAAAACCTCATCAAGATTAGTAGGTCCAAACATGAATACATTGTTTCAAATATGTGCAGGTAATCCTCCTATATACTTCATAAGAGTTTCTTG
>JZKD02S1673894.1:535408-582945 GCA_000966675.3 Picea glauca
CCGTAGGGGTTTTACCACGTGAAAACATCGGTGTGTTGATCTTTGATCTGGTTATGTGAGTGGTTACTGAAGGTGTTCGTCCTCTGTTGGAATACCTGTGTTGTCGAACACCTCTAACCACTCGCCAGTGCTATCCTCCCATGCTAGCAAGAGATTGAAGACTGAATCCCACCATGCACTTGATAAAGGAAAAGCCATTGCTGCCCCTTCCTCACCCTCCAATGACTCTGATGAATCTGTGTCTTCCCGGATGCATTTGAGGGACAATTGTTCCCACGGGATCAACGATATTAAGCCTAAAGGCTCTGCACAGCCTAAGGCAAATTCAAGAAAATCAAGAGGTGACAACAACAACCAAGGAAAGGTTGCATCGTAGACTGGGAAATATGGATTTTGAGTTTTATGTTATCTATTGTTTCATGACAGTTGACTTCATGGATCTTTGGACAACATGTTTTTTTGGGATGTATGAGTATTATTTTGAAATAATTTGAAATTTCACAAGTTTTAATTGCCAAAAGTGAATATGTTAATGGGAGGCACAAGGATGTGTCTTTTGCTTAACTAATGGTGATGTTATGATTATTATGTTTGTTATGAACCAAAGGGAGTTACAAGGGATCCCACCTACTAGTTATTATTTAATTATGACCCTTTATTATAATTATTACTTTTCCCCCTAACTAAAGTTAGTTGAGTCTTTTAATTAACTTAACTAATGAATTGGTTCAACTTCTTCAACCAATTCTAATTTGTTAAAAGCAAAAAGGAAGGGAGGAACAAGAGGATGATAGAAGCAGAAGCATGCTAAGGTTTGCTCTTTGAGTTTATGTTGAGAT
This sequence comes from Picea glauca, assembly GCA_000966675.3. NCBI lineage: Eukaryota > Viridiplantae > Streptophyta > Pinopsida > Pinales > Pinaceae > Picea > Picea glauca. The sequence goes on from JZKD02S1673894.1 coordinate 536,248, forward strand.
AGTTCAATTTTGAATCATTCATATATTCATCACAACCTAATTCTCTTTTATGATAGCAGGGTATTATTGTAGACAACAATATTCATGGCTGAATCAAATCATTCAGACACTTATTCTTCAGAGGTGTTGATCTATATTTGATAGTATGTGTAGACTTGTCTGTTTGTGAATTAATTTCCATGACTAATAAAGGCTATTGTGCATAGTCGAGTGGGCATCAATCTGTGGCAAGTTGATCCAGATTTTAGAGTTCAGTTGTTGTTTTCTATCAGAGGTCCTTTTGTGTGTTCCATCGGGGATGTCTAAGTTTGACTTTGGTCCAAGATTTTTGTATGAGATTTTGTAAAGAAAATGACTCTTTGGTGAATTGGAATGAAATAAAGGACTGCTTTATGTCTCACCTATATTTATTATCATCTTGGTGTCTTTACTTCTATTCTTACATTTATTTCAGCAACTGTTATATTCAGAAAATTACATAAAAAGTGAATTTCCAGCAAGGTTTTTGTTGATAAAAGACTATCCTAAGCACTCGTAATTAATACTTGTGAGTTAGGATGTTATTTTTGTTGGCTATAAACATAGGGTGATATTCCCGTCTACTTTTCTTTAGCCAAGTAAAGTCTGAAAATGCTTGAGTAAGATCAATTCATATCTTTTCCTCAACAAGCGGGAGGTGCCGCACATGTTTCTTGATCCCCTCCATGCGATTTCTTTGATTTGATCGAAGAGTGGTCATAACCCTTCCCCGCTGCTTTGCTTATGTGCACGATGTGAGGGGGATTTGGGATGCCAGGGAGACGACTGAATTTCAAAACTTTTTAGGAGACTAGGGGAGGTATCAAGGACACATGGGTCAGGTTTGTGTAGATCCCCACCATTATTTGAAAGTACACTTATAGTACCTATAGGAGCTACGATATTCCACGTGTTGATCCACAGATATGTGTGCGCACCTCCTTTTTGACACCTCATACAACTTATTCTACCATCTATCCAAGGCATCTTCAGAATATGTGTCATAAGACTTGACACTCCTCCAACTTAATTCTCCGTCTATGGTGGGGTTGATGTAGTCCCCCCTACAACCCGTGACCTTGTAGATATTTTCAATTGTCGAGATCTGTGCATCCTCATCAACATGCCCATTGTAGAGATCGCCTTCATATGGATCTAGTGGCGGAACCATGCGCAGGGTGTTAGTCTCAAATGGCATTTGGTGCTTTTCCAAATTCAACACTGCATTGCTGTCAAAAGCTCAGTCGATTCCTAACAATGCCTGGTAGGGATCCGACTCATCCATGATTTCAATGACTTCAAAGTTGGACTTTGTTTTTACTCCTATATTCACCTCTACCTGCTCCATTTGGCCGATGGGGTATATCTTGTACTAATTGGCTAATCGAAACTGAATGGGTGACTAGACCAACTTCAATTTCCCCATCAATTCCCATGATTTCTTCGGTAAAATGTTCGAATCGGATCCTAGATCCAACATGACTCCATCCATATCATACCCACCAAGCTCTATTGTCATATTAAATTCCCGACGAGTGCACTTTTTCTTGTTGACTTGGCAGAACTCCCTTTCTGGAAACAGAGCTGCGATGTCTATCTCCTCTCCCTATTCTTTCATGCAAATAGTTAACATCTGAGTAAACTTACTCACAACTTATGGATCTCTGAGCAAAGGAAAATAATAGTGAAAGAAGGTATTGACTTGATATTTTTCTTCTTCCATCGGATCGAGGTTGCACAAGACTTCTGCGTGTTGCAACTCTTTTTGGCGTTGTTCATATGCTTCCTGCTCAATGCCTCATAGCATAATCCGCCTAGGTGCTTTTTCTATCGATCATTGGGTTGCGATTTGGATTTCTTCGTGCACATGAGCTTCCTCCAAATAGATCTGCGTTGCATATTGTAGTTCTTTGCATAGACGAGCTTCCTCCAACGACCTCTGTGTCTCCCGCTGCACTTCTTCATGGATCCATGCTTTTTCTGGTGACCTCTGTGTCGCCTTATGAACTTCCTCTCAGACCCGTGCCTCTTCGAGAAACCTTCGAGTCGCGCGTTGCAGCTCATGGCGCGCTCATTATTCCTCCAAGGCTCTCTATGCATCGCGTAGAAACTACTTCTGCTAAGATGCATCAAACTTAGGAGGGGACTGGGGGGCCTTCCTGATCTTTCCCTCTGCTTGTTGACCCGAACCTTCTCCGTGCTCGAATTGTGCCCCGTATTCGCCCCTCCATGGATTACTACCCGAACGTCCACTTCTCCATTCTTATTGTTGTTTTTGTATGGCTCAGAATGTACCATGTTACAATTACACTTCTTGTCCTCCCACTTTTTTAGAAAGTTTGGAAAATCCTTGGTTGCATGTTCGGGACTATAAAAATATGCGTAAAGCACACACAACTTAGTGTAGAATCGAGAGACATGACCAATCTCACCACAATTGAAACATGTGGGGGGTATGTCGCCTCCTTCACCATATCCTCATCTGGGACCATGTCCATACCCACCTTGAGGTTCTTTTTGATAACCTCCTCTGTCACTGCCACTGCGCTCACCACCCTTTTGTTCCTCTTGTACCCAGAATGCATCCTGGGCCCATTATCTTGCATCAACTGGAGGGAGCGACAACTACTGATATCGTGGCCTACGAACTTACATAATTCACAAAAGGGGGTGTGATTTGTTGCTTGATACTTCTGTAAGGTGGGGTAGCAGGGTGGCACATGGCCCCAATGATGACATTTTTCACACCATTCCAACTGCCTAGATGGAAATGGACTTAACACGCCTGTATCACAGAATTTGGAGGGACCGGGCACTCGTCTCGTCGATGCCTTTCTGAATGACATGTAGTGCATCGCACATGTTCACACATGACTTTAGCCTTGGCTATATCTTGCAACTGTATTGTTAGGTTGGCTAGTTGTGACTGAACTTGCACCAACCCGACCAATGTTTCTACGCCTCTAGGTGTGGCTTCTAAGCGCATTGTGATCTCGACTGTCTCAGCCTGAGTGATCACCTTTTGTTTGTTGAGCATGATTTATATATGGGAGAGAAACCCCACAATGAACCATTCTATGTGCTGCACATCCTGGATCTAGAACGTCAGCCTATCTAACAATTTTTTAATCACTGGTCATAATCCAGACGGTCTCTCCTTCCTTCTGCTTGATTTTCTTGATTTTTGTAATGCATTAGGACTCTGAATTCATCTTTTGAAATTCTCATAGTAGATCCTATTTGATATCGACCAAGGACCTTGCTTATCTTGCTGGAAAGATATCCTTATACTTCATGCACCAAACAAGGCTCGATCCCTGAACGTAGTCTCCAGTTGCATGATCTTAGCTACCTGATCTGTAACTCTCTTTACAGACTAGATTGCTTCGCAGGTGAACCTATGTTGCTCGACATCATCCTTACCCGTTCGATGGAACACAAGAAATATCAACGTACTATCTTGGTTGGCCATCTTGGAACTATAGTTTTTTCCACTCTTCTGACTGCTATTGTCCGGATTCTTCGACGCCACTATTTCTTGGTGTAAAGTATTGATGACTTCACCTTCTCCTACACTTGTGTCGTCACTCCTTTCCTCTTCTTCTCTTTCTTCAACATTAACCTCTTCACTATATATTGTGTGTTGTTCTTGATTAAAAATATGCAAGGGGGGTGGTACAAAGGGGGCGTAAGGACCATCTTCTCCTGAAATTTCTTGTGCGGGGATCTAAAGAGCTATCTAGTCGCAACTGCACAAGACTATCCAAAATTATCATTTCATCTCCCCCGCCACTAGGGGAGGCTCCATCTTCCTTCACTTTTGATGCATCCACATCCTGTGCCCTCTCCTCTTGATTTGACTGTGCAACACCAACATGCACGCCTGTCTCTGGGCCGATCTGTGCACTGCCACTATGCGATTCATCTCCTGGTCCGATTTGCGCACTACCACCTTGCGCAAAGTTGGTTTCTCCGCTCAACACACAACTTCTCCATGAACCTCTCACTTGGATCCTTAGGTACCGCCACTACACCGAGAGCCAAAATCCTGTTTGATTGGCGCCCCACGGTACTGTGCGATAAATTCTCTTCTTGTGAGCGCGTAACCATGTGACGCTTCCTCTTCCAAGTCCACCGATGCACCACAATTTTTCTCCCGTGCACCACACATGTGCGCTCTTCCTCCTCTCAAGGTTGCGGTATACCACAATAGCCAAAGGGTACGAGATTTTTCACCTAGGCCCTCACTACCACTACTGTCACTACTGGTATCTTCGACTCCAAACCTCTTCACAGGCCTGTCCTCACATGTGCTCCACTCTCCTACAACATCCTCTCCCACACCACTGCCTAGGGTGAGCTTCCTCTTCATTATGGGCCTAACACCTTGCTATGCACCCTTGGATACCTCTTCTCTACTCTTCCGCTCAACTTTCTCTCTCAACTAAACTCTTCTTTCCTATCTCTCGACTCTTTTTCTGCTCTGCTCTTCTCAGTCCATTCCAATCCTCACATCATGTTAACAACTTCTTGGATCCTCCTCATTGGATCCATGCTTTGGTTATTTCCCCCCCACCTTTTCCAGAACCCCCCCCAACACTAGGGGGTTTACTTAGCTATTCTATCAGTCTCCATGTGCATCATTATTTTTTCTTTGAACAACATCTTGATCCAAAGGGGAATCTCTTCTAACATCTGCTTTCTTGGACTTTCTTCAATCTTTCTTTCAACCTTGCTAAAAGAATCACTATATTCTATAGCAAACTCAATAATGTAGCCTTCCTTCACTCAAGAAAACCAAAAATCAATAGCCCGAGTCCACTTGTTATCCAGTGCCTTTAGAATATCAAGCTTGGCTTGATCCCATACTATTGACTTTGGTGGTAACATAGACGAACTAACTTCCATTTGTATTTTTAACCATTCATGCAACAAACATGGAAATTCTGCGAAAAAGAGTTCATGCATATCAGAGTAAAGGTATCTATCGTTCCATTCTTTCGCTTCCACCCACAATCCTTTCGTCTCTCATAGGGAAAACATGTCCCCATTTGCTTCTATCCAATCTTGAATCTCCTCCTTAGATGGATTCCACCACATTTCTTTTTTCCTCCATCAATCTCAAAAGGACTTCAAGTCTCGATAATGGAACCATTTATTGGTGCTATGCAATGTGATTGTTTCAGTACAAGATTGCATGCACATTGACCTTCTTAACACTGGGGGGTTTGAGACTCAGGTTTTGTCCAGATCTTGTCCAAAAAAACCCCTAAGCACTTGCATATCAATCCTCGACCAAGGCTAAGGAAGTTCTCAGCCAAGAAGCAGAGAGGATCACAGAGACTGTAAGGTCTTGGGTCAGGGATAGAGGATCAAACATACCAAACAAAACTGTAAATGGCATCCATGCAACTCATTTATGATATTATAATAGGGACTAAGAATTAAAACTATACATGCACAAGTGCTACTCATTCATAACAAACACATGATAGAACAAAATTGTCATATCTTTATTACTCGACATATTCCATCATATTAGAGATATGCATTGTGTTGAATAACTAAGTTGAACCACCATAAGACTTCATCTCATTACTATATGAACAGTGGGAATACAAGAGTATGCGCCTTGCGTTGAGCTTTAAGATTCAAAAAAATAAAGGACATGAGAGACTTCTCCATACAACATAGGATTACGATAGGCTAACTCAGAGCTCTGGAACCGATGCATTCAAAAATTAGCCAGCCTATTTTTTGAGCTAAGATCTCTCTTATATATATATATATATATATATATATATATATATATATATATATATATATATATATATATATATATATATATATATATATATATTTTTGTGCTCGGGCACTCTGTCCTTCACTGCTCCCCTCCACTCGCGTGTCTGATCTAGGCGCGTTGCACTCTTATGGGCTTTTGCCAGGGCTCCACATAGGTTCTCTACATCAGGGGAAATCCTAACTACACGGCCAACTCATCTTTTGGCTGCCCCACGTCTTCATCTGTTGCTGGAAGCAATCATTCTGGGAGATATCCCAATGATTCCTTTCTTGCTTCCGGCGGGCATCTTCTTGGTTTCCAACATAACTGAAGAAAATCAGATCGGTGTGCCCTTGACTGCCTTTAGACTTGGTGCACTATTTAAGAAAACCTAATTTGATGCGCACATTATGGAATTCTTTTGCGCATCTCTTTAGGTGCTCGCAAAACTTCTGGATGAGAATGCACAACTTTCGTTTGTGTGCATACATAAAACTGGACCCAAAAATTTAGGTGCGAACACTATACTTAACACCAAAGTCAACGAAATTAAATGGTTAGTGAACCATAACGAAAGATAAGTTGAAATTAAACATAAACAAGAGCATGCATGAGAAATAACACATAAAAACTAAAAAACTAAGAAACGAGAACTGTTACCAGTAGCAAGGCTATATTGATAACACTGCATAGAAATCAGAGAGCTAATGAGCTCCCTCCTTCCTCCCTAGGAGGGTCCTTATTGTTCCTGCTTAGAACCTTTTTGTTTGTATTAGAAAATGCAAATGGATCGAAGTAATGTACTCAAAATCTCAAAGGGTGAGAAGTTTTGCACACCAAACAAAGCTTGGCTATGGATGCTTGAATGAACTTGGGAGAATTGAGGATTCTTAGAGTTCAAATTAACAACATAACACTACAGTGAATGCCTTCCCTTTTGTGCACACCCAAGGCATCCTTTTATAAGTTCCTTGCAATATTTTATCTATTTGGTTCTCAATGTGAAAGAGAATCCTCCATAAAGGTGGATCCCCTATCCTTTTAGTGGTCCTAGAGCTACTCATAGAGTTGGATAGTTGGCCTCCTAAAGTACACCTATGTTGAGGGTGTGTGAGAACCCAACGGGATAATTAATGCATTGTTTTCTGGATCAATGCGGGTCTTTGATCCAGGTGGATAGTGATGGCCGCCACCCTCTTCCCACTGGCTCAAAACAATTTTTTGACAATTTTGGCAATTTACTATTTTTAACAGTTTTTAACTTCCAGGGCCATTTAGAGGGCCTAAATGAATGTTTTTCGGGATCGAGCTTCTTAATTATGGCCTAAGCCTCTACTTGAGCCCCCAAAATTAATCTCCTCAATGATACCTTTCCAATGAGCTATTGTGCACCTCAAATGAAGATCATATGTCAAAGTTATGCCCCCAGGAAGTTGATACACCAAACTACCAAAATGGCGTCCACACAACTGTTGGCTTTTCATTTTCCAGGGTTAGGGTTTTGGATTTTATTTATGATATAAATACCTTTGGAGCCTCATTGTAAAATCATATTCTTGTGACGACGAGTAGCGACCACTTGTGACTACGAGTAGCAGACACATCTCTTCTCAGAGATAAGCTGCCACCATTCTAGCGAGTCTTTTACTTTGTATTTTTACAGTCTTTGTAAATTTTCGCTCATTGATAGAAAAATGTCTATTAATGTATCTGTGTGTTTATGGTTGCATCTTTGATACATTTCTGTTATATTATTGGATATTCGAGATATCTCTGTACATTTCTTTATTATATCTCCGCTCTCATTTAGTGCCCAAAATAATCCAGATCAATGGTATCAGAGCAGGCTGCTCTTGATCGTTTTTCAGTGCATGTCCCCGACAAGGTACGAGTATAACAAGTTGGGTATCGAGCTTGTCTCTCTTGAAGACAGTCACTCTTGTAGGCCTAAGAAACCCTCCATGGCAGAAGAAAATAAAAACGACAGAGCAGACGATTCTATTAATTTGTTGCTTGAGCAAGCTCTCACGCGACAGAGGGATGGAATGATGGAGAATTTTGCCCACATCCTTCAACACATTTCGATAACAACAGACACGTCTTCATCAAGTGGCTACTTTGGAGGCACCTTGCCTTTCAAGGTACAAGTTAATTTTGATATTCCCATATTTGAAGGACAGATAGATGCAGATGCCTTAGAAAAATGGTTAAATCTGCTAGAAGGTTATTTCTCTGTTCATAATTTCCATGACAGGGAAAAGATTACCTTCACACTCCTTTAGGCTCTTCCCCATGTCAAACATTCATGGGAAAATAACTGGGAGCAAAGTTCTACAGAAGTGTCTCGAATATATGGGGCTGAGCCCACTTGGATTTTTTTGTATGGATGCGGTAAAGGACCAATATTATCTTGTTGGAAACTATGAGGACCAGTACATGAGATGGACCGCATTGCAACAAGAGAGGGGCGAAGCAGTTTCGGAGTTCACCAATACCTTCCATACCTTTTGCACCAAGCTAGGTATCAAAGACTCCAAATGACATTTGGTTCTGAAATACCATGGAGCTCTACACAGATACATCCAAAATGAAATGGATTTTCTGCACCTCTCATCATTCGGTGCTGCTTATCGATATGCTGTTAAAATCGAGTAGAAATTTAAGAATTAGAACAAATAGGAGTTTGGGTTTGCAAATACGCAACAACCAAAGTATGATAAAGACGACCCTAACAAACATTCTTCCAAAAACCAGTCCAAGCCATAGGAAAAGAAGGGTCACGGAAAGACGAAGAAGGACACCGGAAAATGGTGCGATTTCCACAAAATCCCTTGGCACAACACCGATGAATGTCGCTCAAAACAATCATTGGTGGTCGAGATCAAAGACAAGGAGACGAACCTTGATTCATAATCTGATTAAGAAAATATTGATAGAAGAAATTTCATCGACGCAGACCCCACTTCTATTGTCGCGACCACAACAATTTAACCAAAAGAACCCACATATCCTGAAGAGGGGAGCACCTTTTTCATTCATAGATGTGGGTGAAGTGGACCCCGTTTCATTTTATTGTTAATATCGGAAGCCAAAAGAACCTCATCTCAGCAGAGGTCGTCAAACAATTGGGATTGTCGACAACACCACACCCGCAACCATACAACATTGGGTGGCTTCGTCAGGGATGAGATCTTCGTGTCAGCCAGCAATGTCGATTGTCATACGACATCCAACCCTTCAAGGATGAGGTGTTATGTGATGTTTCCCTAATGGATGTCTGTGATGTTCTCTTGGGCCAACCTTATATGTGGAAGCGCCATGCTATCTATGAGTCTCAACCCCATAGTGTCATTGTTACTTTGGGGGTTCATCTCTATGGGATACCAGAGGTAGTTCCAACTACTGTCCCACCTAAAAAATACTGCAAGGTAGTATCTTATACTACAAAATTCAACTTCTTCACAATCTGTTCAAAAGGTGAACATAAGCATATTGAAACCAATACAGCCTTGGCCCAAGCACCTTCTATCCAACAGAAGCAGGTCGACAAGAATGCAACAAAGTGCAAAGATTACTTTTGCACCTAGACATTTCATGTATCCTGATTGGTTCAACAGATTCAACTTTGCCAACAACAGGTTCATGACAGCTTGCCGCAGCGCAACGTCTCCAACAAGGCAAGCAACACACCAAGATTCAATCATTTTCCCCTCTCCCCCAAGAACTCAACACAATGGAGACCATTTCGTCCTAAGGAAGGAGGATAGATCTAGGTGGATATCAGTGGCCACCCACCTCTTCCAACTGTCTCAAAACAATTTTCTGACAATTTTGGCAATTTACTATTTTTAGCAGTTTTTAACTTCCGGGGCCATTTTGAGGGCCTAAATAAAGTTTTTTCGGGATCGAGCTTATTAATGGTAGCCTAAGTTTGTACTTGAGGCCCCAAAGTTAATCTCCTCGACGATACTTTTCCAACGAGTTATTGTGCGCCTCAAACGAAGATTGTATGCGAAAGTTACGCCCCCAGGAAGTTGATACACCAAACTACCTAAAACGAGGTCCACAAAACTGCTGGATTTTCATCTTCCGGGGTTAGAGTTTTGGAAATTTACTATTTTTAGTAGTTTTTAACTTCCAAGACCATTTTGAGGGCCTAAATGAAGGTTTTTTAGGATCAATCTCCTGAATGATAACTGAAGGCTCTACTTGAGCCCTCAAAATGAATCTCCTCGATGATACCTTTCCAACGAGATATTGTGCACCTTAAATGAAGATCGTATGCCAAAGTTATGCCCTCGAGAAGTTGATACACCAAACTACCTAAAACGGGGTCCACAAAACTATTGGCTTTTCATCTGTCGGGGTTAAGGTTTTGGATTTTCTTTATGATAAAAAGGCCTTTGGAGCCTCATTGTAAAATCATCTTCTTGTGAATGCGAGCACCAGACACATCTCTTCTAGGAGATAATCTGCCACCATTCTAGCGAGTCTTTCACTTTGTATTTTTACAGTCTTTGTAAATTTTCCCTCATTAATAGAAAATTGTGTATTACTGTATCTGTTTGTTTTGGGTTACATCTATGATACATTTATGTTAAATTATTGGATATCTGAGATATCTCTGTACATTTCTTTATTATATCTCTGCTCTCATTTCATGCCGAAAATAATCTGGATTAGTGGTATCAAAGTAGGTTGCTCTTGATCATTTTTCAGTGCATGTCCCCGACGAGGTCCAAGTATAGTAAGTTGGGTATCGATCTTGTCTCTCTTGAAGACAATCGCTCTCACAAGACCAAGAAACCCTCTATGGAAGAAGAAAATAAAAACAATAGAGCATGAAATTCTATTAATCTGTTGCTTGAGCAAGCTCTCACACGATGGAGGGACGAAATGATAGAGAATTTTTCCCACATCCTTCAACGCCTGCCAATAACAACAGGTGCGTCTTCATCAAGCGACCACTTTGGAGGTACCTCACCTTTCAAGGTACAAGTTAGTTTTGATATTCCCATATTTGAAGGACAGATAGATGCAGATGCCTTAGAAAAATGGTTAAATCTGCTAGAAGGTTATTTCTGTGTTCATAATTTCTCCGATAGGGAAAATATCACCTTCACACTCGTTAAGGCTCTCCCCCATGTCAAATATTGGTGGGAAACTTATTGGGAGAAAAGTTCCATAGAGGAGTCTGGAATATATGGGGCCGAGCTCACTTGGGATTTTTTATGTGGATGTGGTAAAGGAACAATATTATCCTGTTGGAAACTGTGAGGACCAATACATGAGATGGACCACATTGTGACAAGAGAGGGGCCAAGAAGTTTCAGAGTTCACTAATACCTTCCATACCTTGCGCACCAAGATAGGTATCAAAGACTCCGAATAACATTTGGTTCTAAAATACCGTGGGGCTCTACACAGATACATCCAAACCAAAATGGATTTTCTGGACATCTAATCACTCGGTGATGTTGATCAATATGCTATTAAATTTGAGCAGAAATTTAAGCACCAGAACAAACGAGAGTTCGGGTCTGCAAATCTGCAACAACCAAAGTATGATAAAGACAACCCTACCAAACAGTCTCCCAAAAACCAGTTCAACCCACATGAAAAGAAGAGTCACGGAAAGACGAAGAAGGAAACCAGAAAATGGTGCGATTTCCACAAAAGCCCATGGCACAACATTGATAAATGTTGCTCAAAACAGTCATTGGTGGCTGAGATCAAATACAAGGGGAAGAATCCTGATTCAAAAAATATTGATAGAAGAAATATCATCGATGCGAACCCCATGATATTGTCTCCACCACAACAATTCAACCAGAAGAACCTATAGATCGTGAAGAGGGGGAGCACATTTTTCATTCACAAATGTGAGTGAAGGAGACGTCGCTTCATTTTATTGTTGATAGTGGAAGCCAAAAGAACCTCATCTCAGCAGAGGTTGTCAAATAATTGAGATTGTCAACAACACCACACGTGAAACCATACAACATCAGGTGGCTTCACCAGGGATGAGAGATTCGTGTTAGTCAACAATGCCGATTGTCATACAACATCCAACCCTTCAAGGATGAGGTGTTATGTGATGTTGCTCCGCTAGATGTCTGTGATGTTCTCTTGGGACAACCATATATGTGGAAGTGCCATGCTATCTATGAGTCTCGACCCCATAGTGTCATTGTTACTCTGGGGGGTCATCTCTATAGGATACCAGAGGTAGTTCCAACTACTGTCCCACCTAAAAAATGCCACAAGGTAGCATCTCATACTACAAATTCAACTTCTTCATAATCTATTCAAAAGGTGAACAAAAGGATACTGTAACCACTACAGGCTCGACCCAAGCACCTTCTATCCAACACAAGTAGGTCAAAAATAATGCAGCAAAGTGCAAATATTCGTTCTGCACCCGGACATTTCATGTAGCCCGACTGGTTGAACAGATTCAACCACACCAACAACAAGTTCATGACAACCTTCCACAACGCAATGTCTCCAGCAAGGCAAGCAACACACCAAGATTCGATCGCTTTCCCCTCTTCCTAGGGAACTCAATGCAATGGAGACCATTGATTACTAAGGAGGGAGGATTGATCCAATGGATATCAATGGCCACCCACCTCTTCCAACTGGCTCAAAACAATTTTTTGACAATTTTGACAATTTACTATTTTTAGCAGTTCTTAACTTACGAGGCCATTTTGAGGGCCTAAATGAAGGTTTTTAAGGATCAATTTTCTCAATAATATACGAAGGCTTTAATTGATACCCCAAAATGAATCTCCTTAACGATATATTTCTAATGAGCTATCGTGCGCCTCAAATTGAGATCGTATGCCAAAGTTACGCCCTCGGGAAGTTAATACACCAAACTACCCAAAACGACGTCCACAAAACTGTTGGCTTTTCATCTTCTGGGGTCAGGGTTTTGGATTTTCTTTATGATAAAAAGGCCTTTGGAGCCACATTTTAAAATCATCTTCTTGCGAATGGGAGTAGCAGACACATCTCTTCTCAGAGATAAGTTGCTACCATTCTAGTGAGTCTTTCACTCTGTATTTTTACAGTCTTTGTGCATTTTCACTCATTAATAGAAAAATGTGTATTACTGTATCTTTGTGTTTATGGTTGCATATTTGATACATTTCTATTATATTATTGGATATACGAGATATCTCTGTACATTTATTTATTATATCTCTGCTCTCATTTCGTGCCGAAAATAATTCGGATTAGTGGTATCCGAGTAGGTTGCTCTTGATCATTTTTCATTGCATGTCCCCGATGAGGTCTGAGTATAGCAAGTTGGGTCTCGATCTTGTCTCTATTGAAGACAATCTCTCTCACATGCCCAATAAACCCTCCATGGCAAAAGAAAAGAAAAATGACAGAGCAAACAATTCTATTAATCTGTTGCTTGAGCAGGCTCTCACGCAACAGAGTGAAGAAACGATGGAGAATTTTTCGCACATCCTTCAATTCCTATAGATAAAAACATACGCGTATTCATCAAGTAGCCACTTTTGAGGCACCTTGCCTTTCAAGGTACAAGTTCATTTTTAGCAGTTTTTAACTTCAGAGGCCATTTTGAGGGCCTAAATGAAGGTTTTCTGGGATCAAGCTTCTAAATGATAGCTGAAGGCTCTACTTGAGCCCCCAAAATTAATCTCCTCGACAATACCTTTCCAACGAGATATCGTGCGCCTCAAACGAAGATCGTAGGCCAAAGTTACACCCCCGGGAAGTTGATACACCAAACTACCTAAAATGGGGTCCACAAAACTGTTGGCTTTTCATCTTCTGGTGTTAGGGTTTTAGATTTTATTTATGAAAAAAATGCCTTTGAAGCATCAATGTAAAATCATTTTCTTATGAATGCGAATAGTAGACACATCTCTTCTCAGAGATAAATTGCCACCATTCTAGCGAGTCTTTCACTCTGTATTTTTAAAGTCTTTGTACATTTTCGCTCATTAATAACAAATTGTGTATTAATGTATCTCTGTGTTTATGGTTGCTTCTCTGATACATTTATGTTATATTGTTGGATATCCTAGATATCTCTATACATTTATTTATTATATATCCTCTCTCATTTCGTGCCGAAAATAATCCGGATCAGTGGTACAGAGCAGGCTGCTCTTGATAGTTTTTCAATGCATGTCCCCGATGAGGTCCGAGTATAGCAAGTTGGGTCTTGATCTTGTCTCGCTTGAAGACAATCACTCTCGCATGTACATGAAGCCCTCTATGGAAGAAGAAAAGAAAAATGACAGAGTAGACGATTCTATTAATCTATTGCTTGAGAAATCTCTCACACGACGGAGGGACAAAGTGATAGAGAATTTTGCCCACATCCTTCAACGCCCACCGATAACAACAGGCACGTCTTCATCAACCAACCACTTTGGAGGCACCTTGCCTTTCAAGGTACAAGTTAATTTTGATATTCCCATATTTGAAGGACAGATAGATGCAAATGCCTTAGAAAAATGGTTAAATCTGCTAGAAGGTTATTTCTTTGTTCTTAATTTCTCCGACAGGAAAAATATCACCTTCACACTCCTTAAGGCTCTCCCCCATGTCAAACATTGGTGGGAAATTTATTGGGAGAAAAGTTCCATAGAGGAGTCTGGAATATATGGGGCCGAGCCCATTTGGGATTTTTTATGTGGATGTGGTAAATGAACAATATTATCCCGTTGGAAACTATGAGGACCAGTACATGAGATGGACCACAATGTGGCAAGAGAGGGGCCAAGCAGTTCCGAAGTTCAATAATACCTTCCATATCTTGCACACCAAGTTAGGTATCAAAGACTCTGAACGACATTTGGTTCTGAAATACCGTGGGGCTCTACATAGATACATCTAAACTGAAATGGATTTTCTAGACATCTAATCACTCGGTGCTACTGATCGATATGATGTTAAAATCGAGCAGAAATTTAAGCACCAAAATAAACGGTTGTTCGGGTCTGCAAATCCGCAACAACCAAAGTATGATAAAGACAACCATAACAAACCGTCTCTCAAAAACCAGTCCAACCCACATGAAAATTAGGGTCACGGAAAGACGAAGAAGGACATTGGAAAATGGTGCGATTTCCACAAAAGCCTCTGGCACAACACCGATGATTGTTGCTAAAATTAGTCATTGGTGGCCGATATCAAAGATAAGGAGCCGAACCCTGATTCAAAATTTGAGTAAGAAAATATTGATAGAAGAAATATCATCGACGCAGACCCCACTTCAATTGTCACGATTGCAACAATTCAACCATAAGAACCCACAGATCCTGAAGAGGGAGAGCACCTTTTTCATTCACAGATGTGGGTTAAGGGGACCCCGCTGCATTTTATTGTTGATAGCGGAAGCTAGAAGCACCTCATCTTAATAAAGTTCATCAAATGATTGGGATTTTCGACAACACCACACCCGCAACCATTCAACATTGGGTGGCTTTGCCAGAGACAAGATCTTCGTGTCAACCAACAGTGCCAATTGTTACACGACATCCAACCCTTCAAGGATGAGGTGTTATGTGATGTTTCCCCGCTTGATGTTTGAGATGTTATCTTGGGCTAGACATATATGTGGAAGTGCCATGCTATCTATGAGTCTCGACCCTGTAGTGTCATTGTTACTCTGGGGGTCATCTCTATAGGATACCAGAGGTAGTTCCAACTATTGTCCTAGCTAAACAATGCTGCAAGGTAGTATCTCATATTACAAAATTCAACTTCTTCACAATCTATTAAAAAGGTGAACAGAAGGATATTGCAACCACTACAACCTCGGCCTAAGCACCTTCTATCCAATAAAAGTAGGTCGACAAGAATGCAACAAAGCACAAAGATTACTTCTACACCCAAACATCTCATGTAGCCCAACTGGTTGAACAGATTCAAACTCGCCAACAACAGGTTCATGACAGCCTTCCACAACGCAACATCTCCAACAAGGCAAGCAACGCACCAAGATTCAATTGCTTTCCCCTCTCCCTCGGAAACTCAACACAATTGAAACCATTGCTTCATAGGGAGAGAGGATTGATCTAGGTGGATATCGATGGCCACCCACCTCTTCCAACTGGCTCAAAACACTTTTCTGACAATTTCGACAATTTACTATTTTTAGCGGTTTTTAACTTATGGGGCCATTTTGAGGGCCTAAATGAAGGTTTTTGGGATCGATCTTATCAATGATAGATTAAGACTCTACTTTAACCCCCAAAATTAATCTCCTCAACGATACCTTTCCAACGAGCTATCATGCACCTCAAACGAAGATCGTATGCCAAAGTTACGCCCCCGGGAAGTTGATACACCAAAATACCCAAAACGGGGTCAACAAAACTGTTGGCTTTTCATCTTCTGGAGTTAGGGTCCACCCTCTAGCTCTCACGCGATAGAGGGATGAAACGATGGATAATTTTTCCCACATTCTTCAATTCCCACTGATAACAACATGCACGTCTTCATCAAGTGACCACTTTGGAGGCACCTATCCTTTCAAGGTATAAGTTATTTTTTATATTCCAATATTTGAAGTCTCCCCCTAATATTTGACATGGGGGATGGTCTTGAGGAGCACAAATGTAATATTTTCTCTATCGAAAAAGTCGTGGACAGAAAAATACCCTTCTAGAAGGTTTAACCATTTATCTACGACATCCGCTTCTATTTGACCTTCAAATATAATAATATCAAAATTGATTTGTACCTTAAAGGGGGTGGCGCCTCCACTTGAGGTGGATGCATCGTTGGTCAACAACTGTCGAAGGATTTGTGCAAAGCTGTCCATCATCTCATTCCTCTATGACTCAAGGGATTCCTTGAGCAACATTTTGTAAGGATATCCTTTCCCGTCCTCTTAATTTTTTCTTTCCATGGATGGTTTCTTGGGCGTGAGAGAGTAGTTGTCCTGAAGAGAAACAAGCAGATACCCAACTCTCTATACCCTAATCGCGTCGGGGACATGCATTAAAAAAACCACAAGGAATAGACCGCTTTGATACCACTTATCTGGATTTATGAGCGGAATGAAATGAAACCAAATATTTATAATATTAACATAGATACACTATTAATAATAACAAATATACAATAAAAGTTGTCTTCTATTAAATAAGAAATATGCTGAAAACTGTAAAATGTAGACCGAAACAAGCTTGCTAGAATGGTGGTAGCTTATCTTTGAGAAGAGATGTGATGGCTACGCTCATTCGCAAGAAGACGAGTACAATGAGGCTCTGAAGGCGTTTTTACAATAAAAATGAATTCCAAAACCCTATACATCCAAAAACCTAACCCATTGGGGTAAGTTAGTACATCAACTTCCCGAGGTCGTAACCTTTGCATACGATCTCCGTTTAGGGCGCACAATAGCTCGTTGGAAAGGTATTGATGAGGAGCTTCATTTATAGGGATCAATTAGATTCTTTATTGATTAGTGAGGTGACCTATCATGAAATAATGTCATTTAGGCCCTCAAAATGGCCCCGAAAGTTCACGAACTGAAAAACTGCTAAAAATAGTAAGTTGCCAAAAACATCTTTTGAGCCAGTTGGAAAAGGTGGGTGGCCACTGAGATCCTCTTGGATCATAATTTAGAGTTGGTGTCTCCAACCTCAAGCCATAATTCTCTACTTTTTTGTCTCCATAATGTTTCTTCCTTTTCAAGCCAGGATATTTTACGAGCCTCTAGGATCTTTAGTTCGTATATAAAGTTTTGGAGGGGGAGCTTGAATCCAAAGATGAGACCAATGAGGATATGTTTTCCTCTATCTCAAGAATTTATCATTTATTTCGGGTTTTAAATATAGGGATCCATTTCTTGATTTCCCGATTGACCCTAGCTAGATTATCCGCCATTTGCTTCACCATAGGGTCAGGTTTCAAGGAGTCCAGGTTTTGCCAACTTGAGAGGACTAGGTTTTTGAAGTCTTCTTCATTCAACCGACTTTTATTGATTTTCAGTGGAGACAGAGGGGATCTAGCCTCGAACATCACTTGTAAATTGATAGGGTGATGGTCAGATAAACCCCTGTTTTCTACAGTCGACTTGACTTGAACTCTGGAATCCAAGATATCCCGTGAGACTAAAAAATGATCTAGTCTCTTTTCCACTACCTCATGACTTGATCTACTATTCCTCCATGTTGGTGTCATTTTGATAGGTTCAATGTCGAATAACTTTTGATTTTCCAATAAGAAGACGAAATAATCTCAGTAGCCATCAAGCCCGGGGTTAGATCCCCATACCTCTCTCAAAAAAATCATGAAGTTGAGGTCCCCACCTATTATGGTCGGAGGTTAGATTAAAACACTTGCAATTAAAAGGTCTTCCCATAACTAATTCCTATTACAATAAGGACCGTAAATATTTAAAAAATTCAAGGTCTTATCTAAGTTTTTATGCTTCAAACTGAATGTAATAGCTGACCCAGATGCTGAAGAATATGTTGCCAGAAATACAGGGCTCCATCCTGTAATAATCCCTCCAGACATTCCTTCTGCATCAAGAGTGCAAAAATACCAAATTTTCAGCGAAGACCTGAGAGCGTTTCTAGATTTTTCTCCACTGCACATGGTTTCTTGAATCATTAGCACATTCGGTTTGAGGTTAACCAACAACCACTTTAGATATAACTTCTTCTGCCCCCCCCACCCCTCTGGCATTAAAGGATAGAATCATCATTGGGCAAGGGAGCCAAGGGCCTTCCCTGCTCTAAGGGCCCTAGAGATAGAAATTTGTCTTTCATTTTTTTATTTCTACCACCGCCTTAGCTTGATCCTTGGAGAGTTTTGGCCCTTGACCAAGTTTTGGGAGATCCTTGGTCAAGTTTGACCTATTTTGGTACTTCGACAGCGTCTCGAAGGCCGAGCATAAGATGAAGCAAAGATCGCGGGATCTCGACCCCTTTTTGGGTTCTTTTTGGGATTTGGGATTATGTAACGGGTATGGGATGTCGACCCATGGGTGTAACGATGTTTAGGCCTATTTTGTAATGTATAAATAGATGTCTAGGCTATGTAAGAGGAGGACAAGTTACGCATCTATGTGATGTTAGAGATATCTGTGTGATATTGTGCTAAGTGTGAAGGAAGAGTCATTGTTGCTATGTGCAAAGGTGGATTTGCGTGATTTGGCTCTGTACATATTGTGTGAGACTTGCAGAGCTAAGTGCAAGTCATTGTAAGAAGCTGTGGAAGGCTGTGTGCTTAGATCTACTTGGGGAAGGAGGATCTAGCGCGCTGCACATATATCCTATCCTATGCGGAGTAGGGTTTTGAGGATCTATGCATGTAACCTATTGAAGAAGATAATAAAGAAGAAGAGTTGGTGGACGTAGCCCCAGGGTGGGGGTGAACCACATATATGATGTGTTACTCTGCTTTGTGCCATGTGTTGATGTGTTTATGTCTTTGCTTGCTAAGTGCTTTGATATAAATAGATAGATTTGCTTATGCTTGCACTAATGTTGTATATGGATATAGATCTGACCTATGTAAATATGATTAGTGCTTGAATTTGTTAGATCTAACCTTCTTCTCTATGATAAGTGCTTAGATACATCAGATCTGGATGAATGATGCAATGCTATGTTTTATCTACAAAGTAGATAATGATCAAATATTGATGAACTGTCGGTATTAAGTGCCCTATTAAGTATTACAATCACAGATCTGTGTCCCAACTAAGGTTGCAGACACTTGAGTCCTACAACCACCCCTGCCTCTACCTCGGGTGAGACTTCATCTGCTTCGAAGGTGTTTCCGAAAAGGGCCAGTAGTTGGGGTTTTGTTGGTGCCCTGTTGTAGCGTTGAACCCTGGGTCTGCCCCTATGCCAACAAATGGTTCCGTTGTCAGGACCTAAAACTGTGATTGCTGGGAACTAGCTTTGTGCAAAGATCCAACCTGAAACTGTGATTGTTGGGAACTGAGAAAGAAGAAGCTTTATGCAAAGATCCAACCTAAAACTGTGATTGCTGGGAACTGAGAAAGAAGAAGCCTTGTGCAAAGATCCGACCTAAAATTATGAAAGCTCTGTGTGTAGATTTGTCGCTCTAGTGCACATTACTCTACTTAGTTTGTGTAGCTCTGTACGAAAGAAAAGAAGTCCGATATGAATAAAAGAGGTAAGATATGAAAGCTTTGTGCTCTGAGAAAGGTAAGAATTTTTTTATTAAAAAAGGTAATATCTGCAAGCTCTGTGCTTTGATAAAGGTAAGAATAGTGAAAAGTTATAGATCTGAAAGCTTTGTGCTCTGTAGAAGTAAAATAAGCGGAAATTTTTGTTTCAAAATTATGGATTTAGGTATGTTTGATAGATTCTGTCCTAGCTTGAAAACTAGGGCACTAACAGATGAAAGAAGGTTTGATATGAGTAGATCTGATAAGAATAGTGAAAGATATGTTATACCTATGCATAGAAAGAATGTTTAGACTAACAAGTGGATGCAGGATCCTAGAAATAATTTTTTGCAGGTTAGCTACCATGATCCTAGTGCGCAGTACATGAAAGGCTGGGAATCATTTAAAAGAAAGAGAGGATTAACCCTCTGTTATAGTTGCAGAAAAATGGGACATCTTGCTAAGGAATGCCTTGGGAGAATACTTAGTTGTCTTTGTTGCAAAGGTATGGACCATGAAGTATTGGATTTCCCTAGAATGATTGCTACGGTTGAAGGAATGAACACGAGACAATAAAACCCTAAGGCAGATCCAGAAGCTATGATTATGGCAGAACCCTAGAAAGAATCGGAGAAAGTATTGCTACAGATAAAAGAGACCCTGAATGACCACCGACATGTCATCTTATTAGAGCTCTTCAAAGAAAAAAAATTCCTTGAAGCAAGAATATGAGACTTCGACATTGATTGTGTTTTGGATGAAGAAACACAGGTGAAAATCATGACAGAAAGAACTTGGGAATCTATAGGAAATCCTGCTATGATCCCTTCATTAGGAGGAATACAACTATTCAAAGGAAAGCTGATAAACCTACGTGGAAAGCTCACCCAGATATCTATGAATGCCAACGGAACTTCGACAGAGGAATATTTTGAGATTATTAAATTTATTGAGAACAACGCCCCATTTACCATGTCACTAATAAAACCTTGGATTGAAAGAGATCAAGCCAGAAGAAAGGAAGAAGAAGAAGTTTTAGAGAAGAAGAAGCAAGAGTTAAAAGATTTCATGACCAGGAGGATCGCACACTTGATTGAAGAACATAAGAAGAAATCGAAGCTATTTTACAACAATGACCCGAATGTCGAAGTTGCAAGAACACTAGAGGACCCTCAGAATATTGAAGTACTTGTTCCAGATAAAGAAGAAGTATCACCCTCGAATCTTAGGAAAGAATCTCAACAACACGAAGAGACTATGCTAGAAGAAGATAAGAATCAAAATGGAAAAAGGCATACCGAGACGAAGCTCACTAGAAAGAAATCTAGAAAACTAAGTAAGAAGAGAGCTAAAATTGACAAGTTAGAGACGGTTCCAGAGGGAACTTTGTAGAAGGAAAAATTTCAAAATTGGAGCTTCGTCGGGATAGAAGAACAATATCACATGGCACTTCACCATGGCAAAGAAATATAGCCATTGGGAACAATATAATCATTCGACTGACCGTCCGAACGGGTAGAAATACATTTATGGTTCGCCACCAGACCGTTGGACCATGCCATAATGAACATAACAGAGTTAATGAAGGCTTCTTGACCGTTGCAAGAAATCCATTTGTCAACTTATCTATTTATCCTATTGCGCCATGCAGCGAGAACACTTTTTCTAATCGTGAATTTAAGCCCCCAGACTTGTTGATTTTGTACAATGATCATTGTGCTATTGCCTTTCTATCCTATTGCAGTGTCTAAGTTACCCTTCGAACCCAAGATTTCTAACCCTGAGCGTGTATGTCAGACGAGTTCAGCATGAACGAGAAAATTGTTGAGGAAGTTCTGATCGACCTCATGACCAAAATAGCAATGTCAATGTATGTAGGTGTACAAGCTTCATCGATGAGAGGACTGCAAGCTTCTCCGTCATCTACTCGTGGAGCATGACAATCTCGACCATCAATAGAGAAGAGAACCAAGCATAAATACGACCTAGAAAATGCGAAGTTGATTCCATCCATATTGCCCGATTACATCCCACCTCTGGTTAGCACGGTGAATCGTGACAGTGTGCCAAGAGACTTTGAGTACACTATGATCACTGCGTGCCACCCGGAGGGGATACATGCAGTTGAAATAGAGCAAGATAAGATCATAGCATTGAAGTTTAGCAACTTCAACCTCGGAGACCGAAAGATCTATGGTATGCTCGCCCCGTATAAGTACCTAACTAGAACAAAAGGGAAGAACTCAAAGATCATCCCTCAACAATGGACTATGGACCTCGCACAATCCACCCTCTTCAATGTAATGAAGATACTGCACTTTGGGAGGCACCAAGAGGTTAATGCGTGCATTAAGATCCTGTTGTTGTGCTTCCATGGCGGCTACTTGTGGTTAGACCACTGCATTATAGTTGACCCAATGCTGATCCACAGGATCACTGACCTAAGTATGCAAGGACCCGACTTGTAGGACTTTTATCCAAGAAAATCAACAGATCATGCACTAGCACAAAAAATCAAGGATACATATGGTGATGTTGAGAAGGGAACAATAAGCTACAAGGTAGCTTCCATCCATAGTGGTGCAGTGCACCTCACATGTCAATTGATAGATGGAAAGTTAGTAAGAAATAACTGATCTACGTAGGTCACTAGATTTGTCGTTGACCTCGTAGGGAAGTGCGTGGAAGGTCTACAAATGAACTGGGTGAAGTACCTAGTCAACCAGTTGGAGCTAGATTTCCGAGAAGCACAGGATCAGGGATATGAATCTTCAGCTGGCTCCTGGTCCTCATTGCATTTGTTACATGGGAGATGCTAGAAGGTGCGACCTCCTCCAACATAGAGCCGTTTGAACCGCTTGTCATGAAGTTCTCTACCCTGTGGTATTCAACTGATATGAACAAGCAATGGCAGTCAAATGTTGTGTTTCATACATACTACCTCCAACTAAAGCGAGCCATCGAAGTCGAGCCTTGCATGACTCCGAACACCTTGTAGAGGTTCCAATCACTAATGAAGTTCAACGCAGATCGACACTTTATCTACATCACAATGTGAGCATAAGAACATCAAAAGCAACTCCAGTCATATTATAAGCTTACATAAGACCTTGAGGAGATAACCAAGGAATGGTCCGCTGACCTCCTTATCCCCGCCAACCCTGCAGAGATATCTGATATTGACAACCCAGAGGACACTCATAAAGAGCATAATACACCCGGAACCAACAGATAGAAGAATACCGAGGAGGTCTAAAACTCAAGTAGCACCTCGGGGAAGACTCCTTCAGTGTCACCTAACCGAGGGGGTGGTGACAAGGTAGAAACTGAATCGAGACTAGGTGAAGTAACACCACCCAAAGACAAGGTTGACCCTTTGAAGAAGAGGAAGGTTCCCCCCCCGAAACCTTCTTCTCAGAAGAAATCAAAAGCCACCATGACCAAGATGCAAACAATCCTCACCTCTGATGATTTTGATTTCATCATCACAACCCTGAACGATGCTTCATTGGAGATAACAGAGAAACAAGGAGTGAAGAAGGAAGAAATGTATGATAGGATTGAAGTCGAACTCCAAGGGGTACATCAGGCCCTTCAGTCCAGTTGCGCAGTCTCCACTGCACCTCTGCCATCGGGAGAACCAGAGTTGGGAGATAAGCTAGCCCAACTCCATCGAATAGATGATACAATCGAAGCTCACCTTCGACGAGCACAAGAGGAAACAGAATAAGCCACCCAGGATTTGATGTAGGTGCAAGGAGTACTTGTAGAACAACGCTGAGCTGCAGAACATGAAAAGATTGCTCTCCAAGCAAAGTTCGATGAAGACTACAATAAGGAAAAGAACAGATGCTCGGGAGCAACTCGAAGTAAAAGAAGCGATCAGTAGAGTACTTCGCTCTATGACAGTCGTATAAATAAAGGTAGAAGATCAAGTCAGAAAGCAAGTAGAGCAGCTCACAGAAGTTATCCAACAACTACAACAACACATCACAGACTTAGAACTCTGCGTAGTTCTCGAGAACCCACATGATGTAAGGGATCAAAGAGAAGCAACTGCTCGAAGTGCAGTTGAGAGAATAAAATCCCTTGCTATGGAATGTAAGCAACTTACTGATCACAATTCCCAGACCTACGAGCAACTCACTGAGAATCCAAAACTAAAGGCACTGGAGTCGTAGTTCCAAGAGATGAAGTATCAAGCTGATACGATATAAGCAAAACTGAAGCCCCTGTCAGCTGTGGAAAGAATGAAGCGCTCCCAAGAGAAACGCACTGCCCAACAATAGATCCACACCATCCAGAGTAGAGTTATGTCAGTAACTCAAAGGCTCCAAACTGTACAATATAAGGTGTATCAATTGTTCACAGAGGTTGAAGGCCAAGGAGTAGAACTCGAGCAGGTTGTCACTACAACTGAAGAACGAGTAGAAGGACCGATCAATAACACAATCATCCAGGAATTCACTGAACAGGAGGCCAAGGCACATCAACAAGTCGAAGCAGATCAATCTATGCTTGAGGCTTTCGAAGCACAACTATCCAGATCAGAGTGACTCGGGGCGAGTCACAAGTGAGTGTTTGGGGCTTGTTGGCCCTTGACCAATTTTTGGGAGATCCTTTTTCAAGTTTGACCTATTTTTGGACTTCGAAAACCTCTCGAAGGCAGAGTGCAATATGAAGCAGAGATTGCAGGATCTCGACCCTTTTTTGGGATTTGGGATTATGTAACGGGTATGGGATGTCGACCCATGGGTTTTCCCATGTTTAGGCCTATTTTGTAATGTATAAATAGATGTCTAGACTATGTAAGAGGAGGAAAAGTTACACATCTATGTGATGTTAGAGATATCTGTGTGATATTGTGCTAAGTGCTAAGGAAGAGTCATTGTTTCTATGTGAAAAGGTGGATCTGCGTGATTTGGCTCTATGCGTACTGTGTGAGACTTGCAGAGCTAAGTGCAAGTCATTGTAAGAAGCTGTGGAAGGTTGTGTTCTTAGATCTACTCGGGGAAGGAGGATCTAGCGAGCTGCGCAGATCTCATGTACTATGTGGAGTAGGGTTTTGAGGCTCTGTGCATGTAACCTATTAAATAAGTTAATAAATAAGAAGAGTTGGTGGATGTAGCCCCAGGGTGGGGCTGAAACACATATATGCTGTGTTGCTCTGCTTTGTACCATGTGTTGATGAGTTTATGTCTTTGCTTGCTAAGTGCTTTGATATAAATAGATAGATATTCTTATGCTTGTGCTAATGTTGTATATGGATATAGATATGAACTATGTGAATATGCTTAGTGCTTGAATCTATTAGATATAACCTTCTTCTCTATGATAAGTGCTTAGATACATCAGATATGGATGAATGATGTGATGCTCTGTTTTACCTGCGAAGTAGATAGTGATCAAATATTGATGAATTGTTGGTATTAAGTGCCCTGTTAAGTATTACAATCACAGATATGTATCCCAGCTAAGGTTTCAGACACCTGAGTCCTGCAACCACCCCTGCCTCTACCTCGGGTGAGACTTCATCTGCTTCATAGGTGTTGCTGAAAGGGCAGATAGTTAGGGTTTTGTTAGTGCATTGTTGTAGCGTTGAACCCTGGGTTTTCCCCTGTGCCAATAGAGAGGTGGGACTTTCTCCCAACTGGGTTGGCGTGGGGAGATTCTAAATCCATACCTCCTTTAGAGGGGAAATAATTTTTGAGAGAGGTTTTGGAATGGAGCGCATACCTTTCCCTTAGAGGCTTGATTGTGGACTAAAGATTGAGGGATAATGAAGTGGAGTTTTGGGAAGGATATACCGATGAGAGGGGGATGGAAGAGGATGAAGGATGAGGTATGGGGACAATGGGTAGAGAGTTAGACCTAGAGAGTGGGGGGGAACGAGACCCGGGAGAAAGGGAAGGGACCTCAAAATTTGTCAAGGCTGGGGCTCTTTTAGAATTGCACAGGGGAGCCTCTTTGGGAGAAGATATAGAGGAAAAACCAAGGGACTCACCGTCCGAGGGAGACACAAAAAAGGGTTTCAGGCGGGGAAAAGAAAACAATTAAAATAGTTCACGACTAGAAGGACCTTCCTCTTTAATATTATATTCAATAAGAAGAGCATCTGATCAAGAGTTTCTATGGAATTACCTAAGGATGACTTCTCAAACTTGATGGGTGCCTGCGACTGAGGTTCCATGGCAGCTTTTTCTTGGACCACTAACTCTACACTTTTTCCATTTTCCACTGACAAAGGTTCCACATTTTCATTTCTTTTCAGTGAGGACTTCCTTCCCCATACCTTGGGATGGGCCTGGTAGAGTAGAGAGAATCTGTTACAATTTTCTTTCAAGTGTTCAATCTTGTGGAATCTGTGACATTGGAAGGGGATCTTCCAATAATACACCTTCTGGTGCCATGTTTTGGAACCCATCAGTAAATCCACATTGCCTACTAAATCCTCACTTGTTTCAACCTCCACTTGAATCCATGCCCATTTGCGATCTAGTTTTGAGAACCAATTGGGTTCTAGTCTAATAAAGACTCCAATATTGTTGCCAATGGTTTCTAGTGATTCCTTCGTCCAAAACACCAGGGGGAGGCCTAGAAGAATCGCCCATACCTTATTTATAGCTACAAGTTCTTGCGAAGGGTCAAAATTTACTGTCCATTCTTTCGACATCAAACCTGAAGGGACCCATTCCCAATTTCTCTCAAGGAGAGCCACAATATCCTCCTGCGATTTAAGGATGAAGCAGTTCCATCCATGGGCTAGAACGAAATCTTTGGAGGTATAACTGAGCATTGTATTCCATTCTTTATCCATCAAGGTTTTAAGGGACACGTCTCTAGGAAACTTCCCATTAAAGCGGATTACAAGGGTCTTGCCAATGCAACCAAAAATGTATGTTATTCCAATGTCGTTTCCAACTACCATTTCCACCTTTCCTTTTTTTTCTCGAATGCACCTGGGTTGCTTCTGCCCGAATTTTGAAAGATTGATATGTGCTGAAAAAGAATGGAGGTGTTAGAATATTTGATGTTGTAGTTTTACCATAGACAATATCACTATTGTCACCCAACCATAGGCACACAACCACCCCCGAGCACTATAACCTTTGCTAGATAGAATGATTCCGGAAGCAACACTAGAACCAACAGATAACCAAGACAACACATATTTCTCCAAATATAGCTCACAATACAGAATATCCCAAATCCACAGAACAAGAATAATACTTAGCTGCAACATTTTCATTTGCAGTTACTGTTATAGACCTAAAATCCCCTACCTATGCATACATGGCATTGGCCTTTCTACTTGCACAATTTTCCAAGTTACTGCTGAGGATCTCTCTTTAAAAAACCATTTTTTGGTGCATGTACACGTCCTAATGCACTACTGCCCACATACATATGCTAGCTGCATAATAGACAACCCACATACATATGCTATATGCATACTAAACAACCTGTGTTTACCTCCAAAAGTTGCAAAAAATAAAAAGTTGCAAGGATTTCGATGGAGTTTACAGGCTATCGAGGGTTTCCCAACCAATTCACTTGTTGTAGCCCATCCCCAAACTGAATAACTATCATTTTGTCATATAAAAGGAGGGATTGAGGTCCCATTCCATCATCAAGCATTAAAACAGAGAAAATCTGCCAAAATACCTTCCCCCTCTTATTCCAAATATTGCAGCCCTTTCTAAGATTTGGGCTCAGTTTTCCATCTCTAGCCTTTTCTCCTGTTGTTCCTGAGTCTGTACTTAAGGCTTAGGAGTACAGTGTCAAGGAATCCGAAAGTGGGTAAGAGATGGAGAAGAGAGAAACATCAAACTTTGGGAAAGGAAACTAGGTAAGATTTCTACGTTGGCGTTGTCTAGCTTCCAACTGTTCATGGATAGTTATATCTTGTTCAATGGCTGCCCATGAACGTTCAAGTTCGACCCGGTTAGTAGCAGTTTTAAGAATTGTGTTGAAAAGGTTTAAAGCAATGTGCGTTTGTTCCGATAGTCCGGGTTCGATATTAGGCTGTGTTCGTACAGGGACAATCATGGAGGAACAGTAAAAAAGGGAAAAACTTCAGAGTGAGATTAAGTGTTGTCTCAATTTGGTCGTATAAAAGAGAATTTACGGTTTTAGGAATAAAATAGGGATGCAAATCAAAGGCTCTTTCCCATAACTGTATTATATTTTAATAAAAGGTGTGAGGTGGGAGAAAAAAATTTAGCTGTCTATAGTGTAAGGCTCCTACCAGGGGAGAATCTCACAAATAAACAGAATAGGAAAATTGTAAGGAAATAACCGATGTAGCAGAGAATATATGTCAAATTCTGAAAATGCAGACTGGTCTTACACCTGCTGATAGCTGGTGCAAAGGAAAGACAATAAACAATTACAAAAAACCAAAATTCATTCGCTATAGTAGTGGTCGTACTAAAGTATAACGAAGCACATCAATTACGAATATGAAATGAAACGAAATGAAATACAAGGAAACCAACTTGTAACACAGTCGTGACGGAATTGAAAATCTTCAGATTTGCTTGTATTAACTTCTCAAATGTAAAAAACTCTGTTACAATCGACACAAAAAGGTCCAACCTCGTTTATTTCTCTCTGTGGTATATTTATATAATTTTACAAATAAGACAGAATCTCAATAGTCACAAAATTTCGGTTATGATAGGGAGGGGAGAAATCGCTCCATTTCTCCTTCTCTGTCTTCACCTGGTGCCAGGCGTTGGTCGTTGCGCGGACTCGGTACAGGCGACACATCTTTCGACCAGCTGAGATATTAACCGAGACGGTTCTGCTTGACAGCTGGCTTCAAAGAAGTAACATTCTCGGGCTAACTGTTGCAGCCTGTCTTCCATCTGTCCATCGATGATGTCGATGGCACATAGTTGCGCGCTGGGTTTGATCATGCACTTATCAACTTGGAATATGTCCACCATAGTCATCTAAGAGATATTGGCTGAATCTCTTTCTTCCTTTTCCTTCAAATAAAGTGAGATCTGTTCCACATTCATTTGCATCAACATCTCGGCATTGCCTCCGCTGTCAATGCCCAACAACTCGCCGTTTATAGAATTAAAGGCATCCTCTAAGGAATTGGTTATCTTTTGGGCTTGCTGCTTGCCTTTGGCGATGTTATGCTCCCATTCCTTTAATAGAATGTTTCCTCGGGTTTGCTCTGAAATGGTGAACTTGGGGGTACCCACCGAAACCCTGTTGTTCGTGGCTATCACAGCCTCCTGGAAGGCGACCCGAGCTGCTCCGACATCCCTTTCTCTGGCAGATAGGTTCTCGGAAACATGATTGACTAACAGACAGTTATCCCTGATCGCTTCTACCTTGGCGAGCAAATTTTGCTGCGTCGCAGAGACTCTGCCCCGAATCTCGATCACCTAGGATTTGAACATCCCGATGTCTATCATTCTGTTCTCGGTGATCTCCACCCTAGCCTGTAGCTGTTCGATCAAATCCCTCTACTGGCTCGCTTGCATCCGACCATCCTGGACCACCAGCTGTGCTTGCTCGAGCTTAGTTTTGAGCATCTCTATCTCGTTCTTATCGGCCAACCTGGCTTGCTCCATTCTTACGCTCACCTGGTCTTTAGTAGTCTCCGTCGCTGTGGCCAGTCTGGCTTTGAGGGTCCTAATGAGGCGATTCTTTCTTTTAAGTTGGTTTTTTTAGGAGCCCGACTGAAAATAGATTCGTCGAGGCATATGCTCCTAGTGTCCCTGCTATCTCAGTGGCGAATTGCTCATTTTTCTTGTTTTTTCCATCAGTTATGACTTTATATTTCTTGGCAGTCGACTCTCCTTCTTGATAGAATTCCGTTTTCACTACTGCCTTTCTCTTTTTATCGAAGAAAAACTCATTCGGAGGGAGTTATTCTACTCTTATGGGCCTCAACTCTTCATTGAATATCCATCCGGCATCGATATTTCCCTACGTCGACTGCAAGGGGGTAACTGATGTGATGGGTTCTCTAATCTGCTTCGTCGATTTTCCTGGAGTATCGATCAGACTCTGCTTCTTCGTCTGTTCTGGAGTCTTTATCTCTGTCTCCAGATTCTTTTTCTTTGGCGGGTCTGGAGTCTTTTCCTCTGCTTCTGGATTCTTCGTTTGTTCCCCCTCGTCCTGGTGTTTTCCTTGGTCGGGAGTCGCATCCTTAGAACCTTCGACATCCTTCTGTTTCGTCTCCGAAATACTTGGACCCTCACCTCGCAACACAACGGGAAAACAACTACGTCGATGTTTCTGGAACTTCAGGACATCAACTCTTTCCTCGGGTGCCAAGGATTGAATCCGGGCTAGAATTTCCTCATAGGACCTTGCTCCTCGAAAAATGTCATCCGAGGGTGAATTCTCATGCTCAAATCTCTTGAGCTCGCAATTAGCCAAATGATTGCTCACGACCCTCTGTGGATCGTGCTTCTTGTATTCGATGGAGACCAAATTTAGGTCTTCTAGGGCCGCCGCCTCGGCTTTGGCATGCTCGAAATCTAATAAAGAATAAGAATTCAAACGAACAGGAAATGAAGACCATAGCTTCTTCGAATACCCTTTAAGTTCTTTGCTTACACCGCCAATCACCGTTTTCCAGGCAACCTCGCGACAAGCCAGCTTGTCGGGGATAAACAATGGCAGCGCATGTGGGGGAACAGAAGCCTCGAAAACTCCGAGGTATGAAAATTCTGCTTCCACATACCAATCTTCTATGCTGCTCAGATTCATTACTATGCTGTC
This sequence comes from Picea glauca, assembly GCA_000966675.3. Taxonomy (NCBI): domain Eukaryota; kingdom Viridiplantae; phylum Streptophyta; class Pinopsida; order Pinales; family Pinaceae; genus Picea; species Picea glauca. Next base: position 566,955 of record JZKD02S1673894.1, read on the forward strand.
CGAGATCCGGGGTGGTGGGTGACCAAAAATGGTAACGTGCAGGGGCACCATCACCCAGTTAAAAATTTCATACGCAAAATTTTTCGCTTTATTTTCCCATAATTTTGCATGATATACATGTATGGGTTCTTCTTCGGCGGGAGTCCAACTCCAACTCATCAATGGAAATGGTGTCATAGAACAAATTGCATCCATAATATACGCATACATGAAGAATGACGACGCCTTCCCACTCTCCTTCTGCTCCCGATACTTTGTGACCCGATTGGTTAAGCTATCCGAAAGCATCTTTGCCCAGTTAAAGGAATAGCCTTCGGCGACCCGAAACATTAGAGGCACCCACACAAGGAAAAAATGCGATGTTTCCTCTTTCCCATATAACCGGCATGTCATCATGGCCACATATTTGTACTGCGGTTCTAACGAATCGATTGAATAGATGCCATGGGTATCATCTCTGAGCTTCATTGTGTTTGAAACCCAATCCTTTATCAAACTGGACATGGTTTTATCATACTGTTCACATTCCTTCTCCTTGATTTCTTCTAAAAACTCAGTGCCATATGTGTGGTCAGACGTCATGGGCAACTTATACATGGTTTGCAGATGCTCCGACCTGAAAGTCCCGATGGTGACTCTTTGCTCGTTCATGATAGTCCTAGTCGGTATGTCCACATGGTCCAATGCCCATCGGACCATATCATAATATGGAAACAACCGTGATCTGGCTGCTACTCTGTGCATTCTGGATTGGACGACTATCTTGTACTTGGTGGTTAAATCATCTCTTTCGTTGTCATCAAAGTCGTCAAAATAATCCACCAATTCTGCTTGCAAAATATTTGAAACATATGACCAATTCGGGACAGAGTTGATACTTCAGGGCGAAGTATCACAGACATTGTTTGAGCCTTGTCCCGAAACCTCGACATTCGCCTTTGCTGCTTTTCGCGAAGCCATGGATGAAGCTCGCGTTTTATCTTTTCTGCGATAGAACTGCGTATACATATAGAAGTCAGTTTACTCAGAGGTGGTGAGCTCTGTGTGCTATGAAATTGCATTTGTTATAATGAAATACAACTCTGAGATATACTCAAAAACTCGGTACCTTTCAGAACAAGTCTGTCAAATCACATTTGGAAATAAATTCTTCCATAAAGATCCGATCTTATACATCGATTTACCCTATTTCCTCACTAATGTCATAAATTTTGGCGGTTTTAAAATTTCAATTGGCGCATGGAAGAAAAGGCTACCTCGTAAATCGTGCAGACATCAAAGCATGGGATATTCATTGATTCAACTTAATTAATCCGGTTTTACCGCTGTTAACAGTGTTTCGGTACTCGCTATATCGGGGATTTTCCTTTAACATTTTGAGTCTCTAACACCCGGGACTGCGAAGATCGATTTTGGTTTAATTAAAGATAATCACGATTTGGGGCTTGATTAATTTTATAATTATTATATTCGCCATATCGCGACTCAGAGCTTCAAAGATAAGTTTCCGGGAGATTTACATGCCGAGCTGCGAAAACGCGAGATCGCAATAACATGACTTAATTAAAAGGGAAGATAATCTTGGATTAAAAATTAATTAATCACATTATAACTGCATCGTGACTTCGCAAGTCGGGGTTTAGACAGTCAAACTTTCACAAAGGACAACGCCGAGTGGCGAAATGCCAAGAGGAACTTTTACCACGGTTTAGCTTTTACCCTTAACCTTGACATGAGTTACTCAAATAAGGAACTCGTGTTCTCGCATATCGGGGTTATGAAAATAAATTTTTGGGTTTGGCGATTGCCGAGGCGCGAAACCCCGACGACATTTAAACATGAGTTGGGGAAAACTTTACCCTCATTACTGTTTTGAGTGAAAAGTTAAAACAACTTCGTTGTTTCGTGACTCGGGACGTGTGAATTGCATGAGCTATAGTATCCGATCTGCGAGATCCTGAAGTAGAATGAAAAAGGAAACATTTTACGACAGGTAGGACTTGTTTCGAGAGTGGAATAATCATCGCTGCTTGCGTGATCAAGCTTCAGAGATCATCGATATCTCAGAGGAAAAATGAAAACCGTTTTTAGATTTTCAAGCATTAAGAATGAAACTTGTGAAGGGCTAGAAAAACAGGGGCGGCTCCAACATAGGCTCCAACTAGGGATCCCGCCTTCCCGTGAGGCGGGAAGAACAATAGACCATGTGCCAATATTGGGTAAATGGAGTCGTAAGCTCAATCAAGTGAAAAAGGTTCCCGAGAAACGGGTACGAAAGGGGGAAAAGACTTCGTTCTTTACCTCGAAAAGGTTTTACAAAATCAGATATTCTTTTTAAACATAGTTGTAGTCCCTTTCACAATTTTCCCTTTCCCGCTACTAAATTCAGGTGTGTTTTAAGACAATCGAAACAGTCCTAAGAGACCCAACAGATCTTGTGGTTATCAACTTGCACCAAAAGAATAAGATTATATGTTTTTAATTGGGGAGTCCCGTTTGAATTTGGGATGTGGATCCGGTTTTAAAAACCATTGGTTACCAGAGTAGAGTGATATTCATGTATAACAACCTTACAGATATCTTGACATTGCTTCACTACCAGCGAGCCTGTTCAGTACCCCGGTGAAGTTATCTTGCCCCTTTTTACTGAATTTCCTTTTACCACTTCAGAATATATTTATGCATTTAAATGCTGAGACGAGGGTAATCATTTCTGAATTTCCTTTCATCGTCTCTTGAACTAGGTGGGGGCAATCATTTCTGAATTTCCTTTCACCACCTGTCTTATAATTTACTTTTTAGAGGGTGAAGATTGGGGCAATCAATTTATATCAGGGCTGATATCTGTGTAATATTTTGCATTATAGGTCTGTCAACTTACTTTGATTACTCGGTACCAACCTTCCCTTGACCTTCACAACATCTCCGTCCTTAGGGAGAAAAAGGAAAATAACTTTTCAAGGGTATTCCATTTGAGCAAGCTTCAATCCTCTGATGTCGTTGAAAAACCTAGGAAAGTTAGGATCACTCTAAACGTTCCTTCACTTAGCAGGGGATCAAGTAGTTGTGAAGACCCGCTTTCTTTCCACAATCTGCTTTGAAACTCACGAGGTTGAAACAAATTTTTTTTATCCCTTCGTATATGAAACGGAAAGATGGTGACTTGTTAAAAGTTAAAAATTAAAAACCCGAAGATAGAAAGGATGCCAGGTAGCGATTTACTGACTGAAAATACAAAGGTCAAACGATTTAAGACTGACTCTTTTAGGTATTCTCGGGGATAATTTACTTCGACTGATTGTTTTTAGATTGGGAGAATTGCTTAAACTGTCTTAATTTCTTCAGGGATTACCAAACCAAGAAACAACTCTGTTATCTATCAGTTCAGCTGCTATTGCAATTTGAATGGTGTTACCTCGGTTTTCTTTAACAGTCCTTCACAACCTGTCTTTTGAGAAATCTCATCTTTACCTTTTTGTTTTACTTTCTTTGCTCAATATGAAATTACTTTAGGTATCACATGTTTATGCCGATTTATTTCTGGCACCGAATTTCAGTTTACTCCTCCTATTTGTTTCGTATGCAGCTGGAATCCTGTAAAAGACAAATACGAATCTTATCCGAAATGTGTCGAAAGTTTATGAACGAAAAAACAGAAAATCAAAAAGCAATGTTTAAATAAAAATGCGTATATGTACACAAAAAATTATTTTATATATATATATATATATATATATATACATTTTTTATTTTTTTTTGAATTGGCGACTGTTACGTCATGTAATGCTTTAGATACCGCCCGTTGACAGGGGCGTTGAGGACTTCTCCGTCTATATTTTCCAGTAGGAAAGAATTTTTTCCTTCTGGAGCTGAGACCCTGAATGGTCCATACAAGAGGTGGTCAAATTTACTATGCTTCATGACTTCTTCCTTTCTGGCATCCCATCTTAGCACTAAATCACCTGGGAGGAATTCCCTGTCCTTTGCCTTGCGGTCGAACAATGCTTTCATATCATCTTGGTACTTCTGCATCTTTTCGTCAACTTCAACTCTATGCTGTTGAACCTCAATCAACTGATTAATTCTCCTGGTTACATGATTGGGTTATTCATTTTGATCCTGCCATAACTTCATTACTGGTGGCGCTAGGTTTATAGGTAGAATAACATCTGTCCCATAGACCATTTGAAATGGCGAAATGCCGATAGACCTTTTAGTGCTGATGCAATTTTCCCATAATGCGTATTTTAAGTGCACATGCCAAGACCTTTTATTTTCATCCAATACTTTCTTGATTATGTTTACCAGGATCTTGTTAGATGATTCAACCAATCCATTCCCCTGGGGGTAATATGCTGTGGAATGGCCAAGAACGATGTTATACCTCTGACAGAAACTGATCATAGCCATAGATTTAAAGGCCCGGGCATTGTCGATAACTATCTTTCGGGGACAACCGAATCTTGACAAAATATTGTCTTCCAAGAAATTGATTACCATCGAGTCTGTTGCCATTTTGGTTGGAATGGCTTCCACCCACTTAGTAAAATAATCTGTAGCTGTTAAGATCCACTTATGTTGAGCACTGGAATGGGGATTAATCTCGCCTATGAAGTCTAGACCCCAGTGCTGAAATGGGGCTTCGACTTTGACTGGAACTAGAGGCAGCGCATAGAGCTTCTGTTTACTTGCGAATAGTTGACAAGGGTTGCAGGCACACACTTTGGCATTGACGTCCGAAAAGAGTTTCGGACAATAGTACCCAGCTCTCAAGATCTTGTAGGCTGTATCTCTCCATGCGTGATGCCCCCCAAAGACTCCCTTGTGAAACTCGTCTATAACCCGCTGAGTTTCAGATTCAACTAAACAGACTAGCAGGAACCCGAGTGGATCCTTCCAATATAGCTAAATTTCGGCTATACAATATTTAATTGCATGGAGTTTTAAAGTTCTGCATTTAGATGGTGATTTGGGGATCTTAGGTGTAGCAAGTAAAACGCTATGTCTCTGTACCAACCCAATGATAAGAACTTCTTTTCGATCTGGTTTGGACTTGTTTCTTCTTCCAGTTCATTTAGGTTTGTGTCTTCATCGCCTCCCTGTAGGCAATTGATATCAAGAGCTCTGAAATTTGACTCAGCTAAGAGTTTGGCTAGGCCTTGCCCTTTTATCAATTTGGTCGGTTTCACTTCCAGATCGAATTCTTGAATTTTAGCGAGCCATCGCCCTCTTTTTCTGTCACTATCTAGCTGTACCAATATATCTTTCACAGAACTGGTCGGCACGTACGCGATTATCTTTGAATGTAGTACATAAGTTCTGAATGCCTTTAATGCTTTTACCATTGCGTACGCCTGTTTTTCTATTATGTCATACTTCAGTTCTTCGTCTCTAAGGCTCTTGCTAAAAAACGCGATAGGTTGTTCGAATCCTTCTTCATTTTTCTGTAGGAGCACTGCGGCGATAGTATGTTCAGAGGCAAATGAGAAAATAAGAAAATATTTCAGATAGTCTGGACTTGCTAACACAGGTGCCTCACTTATGACTTTTTTAATATGCGTGAACGATGCTCTGGCCTCGGTTGTCCAATTTACTCCGCTATTCTTCTTCAACATACCTGTGATCAATTTTACAATCTCAGCAAAAATGGGGATAAACCTTCGTAAAAAATTTATTCTACCTAAGAAAGATTGAATCTCTTTTATATTTCTAGGAATACTTATAGTATCTATTGCTTCAATCCTCTTAGGATCAATCCTGATTCCATCTCTAGATATGATATGGCCCAAAAGCTTACCTTCCCGCATAGCGAAATGTGATTTCTTTGGGTTCAAAGATAGACCAAACCTGAGGCATTTTTCGAAAGTCTGTTTAAGATGGATCAAATGTTCTTCATCGGTTTTAGAGAAAACCGTCAGATTGTCGAGGTAAATGACTACGAACTTGTCCCTTTCTCCCACAAAAGCGATGTCCATAGCTCGCTGGAAAGTGGCCCCTGCATTCATCAAACCAAAAGGCATTTTGTCATACATGAACGTACCCCATGGTGTGGTGAAAGAAGTTTTTTCCCTGTCTTGTTCATTCATGGCGATTTGGTTATAACCAGAGAACCCATCTATCATAGACATTCGGTTTGCTCCAACAACTTTTTCTAACACATGGTCCATTTTAGGCAGCGGATAATTATCCTTGAGAGACGACTTATTTAAGTTTCGGAAATCCACACACAGTCTGATTTCCCCACTCTTTTTCCCGACCGGGACCAGGTTTGCTACCCAGTCCAAGTATCTCAGAGGTACGATTATTTTCGCATCTAAAGGTTTCTTAACTTCTTTTTCAATCACAAGTAACAAAATGGGGTTAATTTGTCTAAGCTTTTGCCTAAACGGTCTGACCCCAGGCTTCAAAGGTATCTTGTGATCAATTATGGAAGTGTCATACGTTCTTAGTTCATCATAAGACCAGGCGAAAACATCTTTGTACTGTCTGAGTAGGTCTTTGTACTTATCTTTTACTTTGGGAGGGAGGAACATGGATATTTTTACCACCCTGGATTCTTTTTCAGTTCCTATATCACAGTCCTCCACTTCTTCTGGTTGTGGCTGCAAAGTGGATTTCACAGGTACGTCATTCAGATCAAAAAGTCTTTCTAAAGGAATCAAGCCTTTCACAATTTGGTTGCTTTTAAGGACCAGATACTATGATCCACAATTTTTTCTCGGAAGGTTTTAGGATCTTCCCCCTCTTGCATGATCCACATCAAGTCACTTTGATTCTCTTGGTCTGGATGAGTTTCGGAGAACTCACCCACTGCTGCAAGAAATTTCTTAATTTGTTTGTCATCTTCAAAGACCTGCCAGTGTCGGATATTGTCTGGTATAGAGGGTTTGTATTTGATTTCAATGTGATACTTCAATTTGAAAGTCGTGGGAGGAGAGAAGGTTGAATATGCCTTTGCTAATGCATCAACATGTAGATTTTCTGTGCGAGGGATAAAATGGACATTTACGGATGAGAAAAAGTTTTCCATGAGATCCCAAGCTCAATTTCGGTATGTTCTTAGCCTAGGATGCTTGGCTAGGTATTGTCGGTTTATTTGTTTGACTATTAACTCTGCATCACCATATACCTCCAAGTTACTTATATTGAGATTTTTGGTAGCCTCTACTCCTAAGATCAACGCTTCATATTCACATATGTTGTTAGTGTAATCTATGTCCCACTACAGACGATAGGAAAAAGGAACAACAAACTTACCTTCGGGAGCTACTAAAAGCACTCCTGCACCCGCCCCTTCAGAAGATGAAGCACCGTCGAAATACATTTTCCAGACACCAGTGTTACACAGGTCTTCCATAATATAGTTTGATTCTTCTCGTTCTATATCATTTTCCCCAGGACAACCATCATCAAAAGACAAGATACAATTTCTCAGATCTTGGTCCGCAATGTAAATAGGGAAATTGTTTGGGTTTTGAGGGTCACTCACTGTATATGCTAATCTTGTTTCTCTGTACAACCAAGTGAACTGATCACCAAACATAGGGATTGTGGTATACGTCATGTCCAACTGTAGAGAACCCCCCAACTTGGCTCCCCATGACCTAGATAACAACAAACCATACTTAGGGGGAATATCTGCGATAACCACATCCATCAGGATACTCTTAACTGGGACCTAAGTCAGGGTAACTACCAGATCTTTAATCATCCCCATACACTTAACCCTTCTTGAGTCAAAAGAGTACAGATCTCCATAAGGTCTGGTGATCTAGAGACCCAACTTGTCCATAATAATCTTGGGCATAATGTTATGGGAGGCTCCGGAGTCTAACATGCAATTGTGCAACAATTGATCATACACATTTAGAGTGATATAAAAGGGAGAAATGGTGTCTTTGGCCCCTTCAAAATGGGGACCAAAAGTGATGTTAGATTTTTCATCTTCCAGATTTAAAACATCAGACTGGCTTTCTAGCTCAGAGATGCCCATTGCTTTGGTAATCTGCTTCCGATAAACGAGTTTTTTTTCCAATTCTACCAAAGGAATGGGTATCTTAATTTTATTTATCTCATATTCAAAACTAAAAGTTCCGCTCACCTTGTCTGTTTCTTTGGTTGAGACTTCTGGATCCTTCCTTTCCGACTTATTTGTCTGGACCGCTTTATCACTCATGGTCTTGGTTGAAGACGTAACTTTATTTACTGGTTCGGTTCCTCGCGTTTGGGTTTCAACTTTTTCCACTTCAGACTCTTGAGTGCTTACTACTTTAGTTTTGCTGTTGGGTAATAAGGTCTCTTCCGAAGGAGGCTCATAAGCTTGACCTCTTTGAAGGATTTTCTTTGGTTGAGTAGTTGAGGTAGGCTTACTCTAAGATCTTAGGTTGTACTTTGGTTGAAACTCAACCATTATCATCTCAGTTTCTGGTTGAGATTCACAGATATCAGTGTGATCACCTTCTTCACCCTTATTCGATGGTTGTTGCGTGTTTAGAGATTTTTCATAGTCTTCTCGAGTCAGATATGGTTGAGTACAATCATCACCGAAGTTCGTGACATCATTATCTGAATCTCCGAAGTCTTGAAAATCGTTCGCTCCTATAAAATTTTCATTCTTTAAGGGAGCTTGTAATTTTTGATCTTCATTTTTTATTTGTCTTTGTTGGTTCGGGGGGTTTGGGTTCCTCTTGAAATCCTTTTTGGGGTAAGAGTCAGCTTTGGCTTGTTCGAGTTCCATTCTGGATATTTTATTTGCTGGTTCTTTAATCACTCTAGCCATATCGTCCACCATATCGTCTGAGGATCTATTGGACCCTGAAGGCCCTGCTTGTTCTCTAAAGCGCTTGGTCTCTCGATTTCCAGTTTCTATCTTAGATTTAAGCTTACTCGAAGCCATCATGTTAGACTCTATTTATACCGCATCGTCTTACATTCGGTTTAAGGTGGCTCCCCTTCTCTCTCGCAAAAGGAGTGCAAAATCCGGCTTGAAAGCTCCGGCGAAAGTCACTTTGGCCGCGGGTTGGGATGGTTTGACCTCGGCTGGGATTTTATTGTACAGTTTGTTGAATCTCTGAATGAATTCCATGACTGTTTCTGAGTTCTTTTTCCTCAAAGACCCAAATTCAGTTAAATAATATAGATAGTCTTTTCTCTCGCCCCATTGTCTGAGGAAAGCATCTTCCAAAGCGTCATAAGATAGGATAGATGCTGCGGGTAGGCTCCGAAACCAAGTTCAGACCTGGCCTTCGAAGGTTTGGACCAAAAGTCTCGAATATACATCCTCATGTTCGATACCGAATGTGAATTGGTCGAAAAAAATAATATGTTAGGCCGCGGTCAGATCCCCTTCCACGGTGAATTTCGGTAATTTTTTTATGTAATTTTTTGGAAGATCGTGTAGAGGGACAAGCAATACTAATGGAGCGTATCTGGTTGCAACTTTCGAAAACACTCTGGGAGGGGGAGCAGGCCCTTGGCCTCTATCTCCTCCTAGAGGGGCTCCTCCCCCTCCTCCTCCGATAAACCCTCTGCCTCCTCCTATAAACCATCCACCTCCTCCTTCGGCGACTGCCATCGTTGTTTGTGGAAAGTTGTAAAGGGGGTTTTGGAAAATTAAAAGGGAATCTTTATTTTCTTTGCAAAGAGGAAAATCCGATGAGGAAAGATAAGGAACGCGAGGACTCGGTTCCTCGGATTTGTAAGAGACGAAATCAGGAGAACCGACGGGTGTGGGAACCGAGTGTGTAACACACTCTTCATAATTTGGTGAAGTCGGGAAATTCAACTCAAGAAAAGATGGTATGTCAAAAGCCGATGAAATTTCAAGAGGGCCCTTTCCTTTGTGTGCTAAGGGAACTGTTGGATGAATCTCACTCCTAACTTCAGAGCAGTTTTGCGTTGAATCTTTAGCATCAAAGAGAGGACTGAGTGAAGTTGAGGGTTTGGAGGGACTCTTAGTCTTTAGTGATGGGGTTTTTAGTTTGTAAACTGCAACGGTTGGCTTAAAAGAGCCTCTCGCCTTTAGAATTTTTTCGGTATCGGTAACGGGCGTAATCTGCTTACCATCCAGGTTTTGTCTGGTATTCCTTCGACCGAATGCCAGTTTATTTCTCGTGGAGTCACCAAGTGAAAGATTAAAAGCCTTAAAAGGTGTGTACTCTTTATTCACTATCAAAGGGTAACACTTTCAACGAAAAACAAATGTCGTTTTCCCAGGGAAAAAGATTTCGTAACTTCAGTCCCTGGCAACGACGCCAGAAAGATGTTGTTCCTGAGTCTGTACTTAAGGCTTAGGAGTACAGTGTCAAGGCATCCGAAAGTGGGTAAGATATGGAGAAGAGAGAAACGTCAACCTTCGGGAAAGGAAACTAGGGAAGATTTCTACGTTGGCGTTGTCTAGCTTCCAACTGTTCCTGGATAGTTATATCTTGTTTAATGGCTGCCCATGAACGTTCAAGTTCGACCCGGTTAGTAGCAGTTTTAAGAATTGTGTCAAAAAGGTTTAAAGGAATGTGCGTTTGGTCCGATAGTCTGGGTTCGATATTAGGCTGTGTTGGTACAGGGACAGTCATGGAGGAACAGTAAAAAAGGGAAAAACTTCAGAGTGAGATTAAGTGCTGTCTCAATTTGGTCGTATAAAAGAGAATTTACGGTTTTAGGAATAAAATAGGGATGAAAATCAAAGGCTCTTTCCCGTAACTGTATTATATTTTAATAAATGGTGTGAGGTGGGAGAAAAACATTTAGCTGTCTATAGTGTAAGGCTCCTACCAGGGGAGAATCTCACAAATAAACAAAAGAGGAAAATTGTAAGGAAATAACCGATGTAGCAGAGAGTATATGTCAAATTCTGAAAATGCAGACTGGTCTTACACCTGCTGATAGCTGGTGCAGAGGAAAGACAGTAAACAATTACAGAAAACCAAAATTCATTCGCTATAGTAGTGGTCGTACTAAAGTATAACAAAGCACATCAATTACGAATATGAAATGAAACGAAATGAAATACAAGGAAACCAACTTGTAACACAGTCGTGACGGAATTGAGAATCTTCATATTTGCTTGTATTAACTTCTCAAACGTAAAAAACTCTGTTACAATCGATACAAAAAGGTCCAGCCTCGTTTATTTCTCTCTGTGGTATATTTATACAATTTTACAAATAAGACAGAATCTCAATAGTCACAAAATTTCGGTTATGACAGGGAGGAGAGAAATCGCTCAATTTCTCCTTCTTTGTCTTCACCTGGTGCCAGGCGTTGGTCGTCGCGCGGACTCGGTACAGGCGACACATCTTTCGACCAGTTGAGATATTAACCGAGATGGTTCTACTTGACAGCTGGCTTCAAAGAAGTAACATTCTCGGGCTAACTGTTGCAGCTTGTCTTCCATTTGTCCATCGATGATGTCGATGGCACATAGTTGCGTGCTGGGTTTGATCATGCACTTATCAACTTGGACTATGTCCACCATAGTCATCTGAGAGATATCGACCGAATCTCTTTCTTCCTTTTCCTTTAGATCAAGTGAGATTTGTTCCACATTCATTTGCATCAACATCTCAGCATTGCCTCCGCTGTCAATGCCCAACAACTCATTGTCTATAGAATTAAAGGCCTCCACTAAGGAATTGGTTATCTTTTGGGCTTGCTGCTTGCCTTCGACAATGTTATGCTCCCATTCCTTTAATAGAATGTTTCCTCGGGTTTGCTCTAAAATGGTGAACTTGGGGGTACCTTGCTTATGGGCCTCAACTCTTATTTGAATATCCATCCATCTTATGGGCCTCAACTCTTCTTTGAATATCTATCCGGCATCGCTATTTCCCTGCGTCGACTGCAAGGGGGTAACTGATGTGATGGGTTCTCCGATCTGCTTCGCCGATTTTCCGGGAGTATCGATTGGACTCTGCTTCTTCGACTATTCTAGAGTCTTTATCTCTGTCTGTGGATTCTATTTCTTTGGCGGGTCTGGAGTCTTTTCCTCTGCTTCCAGATTCTTCGTTTGTTCCCCCTCGTCCTGGTGTTTTCCTTGGTCAGGAGTCGCATCCTTAGAACCTTCTACATTCTTCTGTTTCGTCTCCGAAATACCTGGATCCTCGCCTCACAACATAGCGGGAAGATAGATACGTCGATGTTCCTGGAACTTCAGGACATCGGCTCTTTCCTCTGGTGCCAAGGATTGAATCCGGGATAGAATTTCCTCATAGGACCTTGCTCCTCGAAAAATGTCATCTGAGGGCGAATTCTCATGCTCAAATCTCTTGAGCCCGCAATTAGCCAAATGATTGCTCACGACCCTCTGTGGATCGTGCTTCTTGTATTCGATGGAGACCAAATTTAGGTCTTCCAGGGCCGCCGCCTCGGCTTTGGCATGCCTGAAATATAATAAAGAATAAGAATTCAAATGAACAGGAAACAATGACCATACCTTCTTCGAATACCCTTTAAGTTCTTTGCTTACACCGCCAATCACCATTTTCCAGAAAACCTTACGACAAGTCAGCTTGTCGGGAATGAGCAATGACAGCGCATGTGGGGGAACAGAAGCACCGAAAACTCTGAGGTATGAAAATTATGCTTCCACATACCAATCTGCTATGCTTCTCAGATTCATTACTATGTTGTCCGAGATCCAGGGTGGCGAGTGACCAAAAATGGTAACGTGCAGGGGCACCATCACCCAGTTAAAAATTTCATACGCAAAATTTTTCGCTTTATTTTCCCATAATTTTGCATGATATACATGTATGGGTTCCTCTTCGGCGGGAGTCCAACTCCAGTTCATCAATGGAAATGGTGTCATAGAACAAATTGCGTCCATAATATATGCGGACATGAAGAATGATGATGCCTTCCCACTCTCCTTCTGCTCCCGATACTTTGTGACCTGATTGGTTAAGCTATCCGAAAGCATCTTTGCCCAGTTAAAGGAACAACCTTTGGTGACTTGAAACATTAGAGGCACCCACGCAAAGAAAAAATGCAACGTGTCCTCTTTCCCATATAACCGACATGTCATCATGTCCACATATCTATACTGCGGTTCTAACGAAGCGATTGAATAGATGCCGTGGGTATCATCTCTGAACTTCGCTGTGTTTGAAACCCAATCCTTTATCAAACTGGACATGGTTTTATCATACTGTTCGCATTCCTTCTCCTTGAATTCTTCCAAAAACTCAACGCCATATGTGTGGTCGGACGTCGTGGGCAGCTTATACATGGTTTGCAGATGCTCTGGCCTGAAAGTCCCGATGGTGACTCTTTGCTCGTTCATGATAGTCCTGGTCGGTATGTCCACATGGTCCAACGCCCATCGGACCATATCATAATATGGAAACAACCGCGGTCTGGATGCTACTCTGTGCATTCCGGATTGGACAACTATCTTGTACTTGGTGGTTAAATCATCTCTTTCATTGTCATCGGAGTCGTCGAAATAATCCACCAATTCTGCTTGCAGAATATCTGAAACATATGACCAATTCGGGACCGAGTTGATACTTCAGGGCAAAGTATCAGAGACATTGTCTGAGCCTTGTCCCGAAACCTTGACATTCGCCTTTGCTGCTTTTCGCGGAGCCATGGCTGAAGCTTGTGTTTTAGCTCTTCTGCGATAGAACTGCTTATACATACAGAAGTCAATTTACTCAGAGGTGGTGAGCTCTGCGTGCTATGAAATTGCATTTGTTATAATGAAATACAACTCTGAGATATACTCAAAAACTCGTTACCTTTCAGAACAAGTCTGTCAAATCACAATTGGAAATAAATTCTGCCATAAAGATCCGATCTTATACATCGATTTACCCTATTTCCTCATTAATGTCATATATTTTGGCGATTTTAAAATTTCAATTGGCGCATGGAAGAAAAGGCTACCTTGTAAACCGTGCAGACATCAAAGCACGGGATATTCATTGATTTAGCTTAATTAATCCAGTTTTACCACTGTTAACAGTGTTTCGGTACTCGCTATATCGGGTATTTTCCTTTAACATTTTGAGTCTCTAACACCCGAGACTGCGAAGATCGATTTTGGTTTAATTAAATATAATCGTGATTTGGGGCTTGATTAATTTTATAATTATTATATTCGCCATATCGCGACTCAGAGCTTCAAAGATAAGTTTCTGGGAGATTTACATGCCGAGCTGCGAAAACGCGAGATCGCGATAACATGACTTAATTAAAAGGGAAGATAATCTTGGATTAAAAATTAATTAATCATGTTATAACTCCATCATGACTTCGCGAGTCGGGGTTTAGACGGTCAAACTTTCACAAAGGACAACGCTGAGTGGCGAAATGACGAGAGGAACTTTTACCACGGTTTAGCTTTTACCCTTAACCTTGACATGAGTCACTCAAATAAGGAAATCATGTTCTCGCATATCGGGGTTATGAAAATAAATTTTCGGGTTTGGCGATCGTCGAGGCGTGAAAACCCGACGACGTTTAAACATGAGTTGGGGAAAACTTTACCCTCGTTACTGTTTTGAGTGAAAAGTTAAAACAACTTCACTGTTTCGTGACTCAGGACGTGTGAACTGCATGAGCTATAGTATCCGATCTGCGAGATCCCGAAGTAGAACGAAAAAGGAAACATTTTACGACAGGTAGGACTTGTTTCGAGAGTGGAATAATCATCGCTGCTTGTGTGATCAAGCTTCAGAGATCATCGATATCTCAGAGGAAAAATGAAAACTATTTTTAGATTTTCAAGCATTAAGAATGAAACTTGTGAAGGGCTTGAAAAAACAGGGGCGGCTCCAACATATCATATACAATTCCTTCCCTTTCCCTAAAGTGATTAGTTGACTGTGAGAGAAGGCCCTGGGATGATGCATTTGGAGCAACATTAAGAGGAGCCCAGACCTAGTTCACGGAGCATCAACCACTTTGGGAAGACTTACACTGTGGTTTGTGTTGTCTTCCCTTTTGGGAGACTTTCCAAGTTGACTATCAAATAGATTCTTGTTCAGAGATTAGCAACAGGCTCTACATGAACTACTACCATGCATGAGCCATAAGGATATGCAGTACCTTGTACAAATTGTACAATCCATGTTTGTTGTTTTTAAGTTTTGTATTCATTAGCACCTCTTATTTTCTGTAGTTTTTCTCTATATTGGATTTATTAACTTTTGGATGAGTGTTGTTGACCTTATATATAGGATCTTGGAGACATTTTTTCTTTGAAATTTATTAGTCGTATCGATTCGTTTTGATAGGTATTGACCTCGAAACTGGCATATAGGTTAGATTTTTCCGTAATTGCGTTTTTTGCATTATCCATTTCCTGGTTCATTTAGCCTTAGGATCGATCCCACCGAAGTGCAACACAGAACTTTCTCAACTGCTTTAGAAGTTTTGTAATTAGGTGGTAGAACCTACCTCTACATGGATTCCCTAGGTAGATCCTTTACTGCATTTTGGCATTCATGCTATCAGTTTTGACTATAGGCTTGGGAGTCCTTGTTAGTCCTGTCATGATTACATATTGAAGCCTCATTCTTATTGCTAATCATCATTCTTGGCCTTACCCGCGAGACTCCCTAATGAGAACTCTTTGTTGTCTTTCAAGCTCGCTTTAAATTTTGAAAGAAACATCCAACGAGACTGTATTTATTCTTTTCAATCTTGTCTGGATTAGTTGAGAAAAGTAGCCCCCCTGGAGTCTTCTTTAATCCCTTTTCAGACTCTCTAAAATTGAAAATATTGTCGAGCGATCTTGTTTCCCTTCATGCTCGCCAAACTCAAATTTGAAGGCACATCTGTCCGACAGTAATTTACCCCTTTTTCGGTTTGGATGGCTAATTTTATGAATAAAGGTATGCCTTAGGAACTTCGGTTCGCTAGAAGAGTATTCTTAGGCATAAGTTTAACTCTTTTTCGGGCCCGAGGGACTCAATTTTCGAAAAAGGAACATTCTCTTTGGTTTTGGTATATCTCTTTTTCGGGCCTTGGAGATTACTTACGAAAAAGG
>JZKD02S1673894.1:582955-609871 GCA_000966675.3 Picea glauca
ATTCAAAATTGCTTCCATCAAATGGTGGAATCCCATTTGGAATGTTTCCTTCCATTTCTGCATAGGATCTTCCTTCCATTGGTTAAACTGTACTGAAGGTAACCCGCTCTGATACGAACTGCCTTCATCCAAAACACCAGGGGGAGGCCTAGAAGAATCGCCCATACCTTATTTCTAGCTACAAGTTCTTACGAAGGGTCAAAATTTACTGTCCATTCTTTCGAATCAAACCTGAAGGGACCCATTCCCAATTTCTCTCGAGGAGAGCCACAATATCCTCCTGCGATTTAAGGATGAAGCAGTTCCATCCACGGGCTAGAACGAAAGCTTTGGAGGTATAGCTGAGCATTGTATTCCATTATTTATCCATCAAGGTTTTAAGGGACACGTCTCCATGAAACTTCCCATTAAAGCGGCTTACAAGGGTCTTGCCAATGCAACCAAATATGTATTTTATTCCAATGTCGTTTCCAACTACCATTTCCACCTTTCCTTTTTTTTCTCGAATGCACCTGGGTTGCTTCCGCCTGAATTTTGAAAGATTGATATGTGCTAAAAAATAATGGAGGTGTTAGAATATTTGATGTGCTAGTTTTACAATATACAATATCACTATTGTCACCCAACCATAGGCACACAACCACCCCCGAGCACTATAACCTTTGCTAGATAGAATGATTCCAGAAGCAACACTAGAACCAACAGATAACCAAGAGAGCACATATTTTTCCAAAGATAGCTCACAATACAGAATATCCCAAATCCATAGAACAAGAATAATACTCAGCTGCAACATTTGCATTTGCAGTTACTATTACAGACCTAAAATTCCCTACCTATGCATACATGGCATTGGCCTTTCTACTTGCACAATTTTCCAAGTTACTGCTGAGGATCTCTCTTTAAAAAACCATTTTTTGGAGCATGTACACGTCCTAATTCACTACTGCCCACATACATACGCTAGCTTCATAATAGACAACCCACGTACATATGCTAGATGCATACTAAACAACCCGTGTTTACCTCCAAAAGTTGCAAAAAAAAAAAAGTTGCAAGGAATTCAGTGAAGTTTATAGGCTATCGAGGGTTTCCCAACCAATTCACTTGTTGTAGCCCATCCCCAAACTGAATAACTATCCTTTTGTCATATAAAAGGAGGGATTGAGGTCCCATTCCATCATCAAGCATTAGAACAGAGAAAATATGCCAAAATACCTTCCCCCTCTTATTCCAAATATTGCAGCCCTTTCTAAGATTTGGGCTCAGTTTTCCCTCTTTAGCCTTTTCTCCTATACAATTCCTTCCCTTTCCCTAAAGTGATTAGTTGATTGTGACAGAAGGCCCTGGGATGATGCATTTGGAGCAACATTAAGAGGATCCCAGACCTAGTTCGCGGAGCATCAACCGCTTTGGGAAGACTTGCACTGTGGTTTGTGTTGTCTTCCCTTTTGGGAGACTTTCCAAGTTGACTATCAAATAGATTCTTGTTCAGAGCTTAGCAACATGCTCTACATGAACTACTACCACGCATGGGCCATAAGGATATGCAACACCTTGTACACATTGTACAGTCCATGTTTGTTGTTTTCAAGTTTTGTATTCATTAGCACCTCTTATTTTCTGAAGTTTTTCTCTATATTGGATTTATTAACTTTTGGATGAGTGTTGTTGACCTTATATATAGGATCTTGGAGACATTCTTTCTTTGAAATTTGTTAGTCGTATAGATCCATTCTGATAGGTATTGACCTCAAAACTGGAATATAGGTTAGATTTTTCCGTAATTGTGTTTTTTGCATTATCCATTTCCTGGTTCATTTATCCTTAGGATCGATCCCACTGAAGTGCGACACAAAACTTTCTCAACTGCTTTAGAAGTGTCGTAATTAGGTGGTAGAACCTACCTCTACATGGATTCACTAGGTAGATCCTTTGCTGCATTTTGGCATCCATGCTGTCAGTTTTGACTATAGGTTTGGGAGTCCTTGTTAGTCTCGTCATGATTACATATTGAAGCGTCATTATTATTGCTAATCATCATTCTTGGCCTTACCCGCGAGACTCCCTAATGAGAACTCTTTGTTGTCTTTCAAGCTCACTTTAAATTTTGAAAGAAACATCCAATGAGACTGTATTTATTCTTTTTGATCTTGTCTAGATTAGTTGAGAAATGTAGCCCCCCCGGAGTCTTCTTTAATCCCTTTTCAGACTCTCTAAAATTGAAAATATTGTTGAGTGATCTTGTTTCCCTTCATGCTTTCCAAACTCAAATTTGAAGGCACTTCTGTCCGACGGTAATTTACCTCTTTTTCGGTCTAGATGGCTAATTTTATGAATAAAGGTATGCTCTAGGAACTTCGGTTCACTAGAAGAGTATTCTTAGGCATAAGTTTAACTCTTTTTCGGGCCCGAGGGGCTAAATTTTCGAAAAAGGAACACTGTCTTTGGTTTTGGTATATCTCTTTTTCGGGCCTTGGAGATTACTTACGAAAAAGGAACCCCCTCAGAGTCCATAATTAAGCTCTTTTCACTCCCTAAATATGAAAATATTGCCGAGTGACCTTGTTCCTTTCACGCTCGTTAAATTGGTCCAGAAAGAACATCTAATTGGCATGAGTTTAACCCTTTTTCTAACCAGTAGATTATTTCAGAAAAATGTATGCCCCAGGAGATTCATCTCTCTGGAAGAGTTTTCCTAAGTTATATTTTATACTTTTTCAAGCTAAGGAGACTAAACCTAGAAAAATGTCGTGAGTCCATAGTTAAGCTCTTTTCAGACTCCTTAAAATTGAAAAGATCGCTGAGTAATCTTGTCTCAATCACACTCGTTAAAATGATATTGAAGAGACATATTTTCGGTATAAGTTTAACCCTTTTTTGAATTGAATAGACTAGTTGCGAAAAATGAACCTCTTTGGAGTCTTCTTTTAGCATTTTTTAGACTATCTAAACATGAAAAAACTATCGACCTTACCTTCTCCGGTCTCGGAAAACTTTACATGGAAGGAGTCTTGTTGTGTCATTCCTAATCGCGTTGCATGTCTCATCTTTGTGTCTTTGGCCTAATGCCATCTCCATGTTTCTCTTAATTGAACCTTTAAAGTATTCCTTATGCGCAAGCCTTGCAACACTTTTTGCCTCTGCGATTTGACACCTTGACCCATATAGGCATTTTCCCCCGAGTGTCCTTATCCTGCACATGTCTCCTTGCACCGAGCATCAGTATGTTCCATGTGACTCAAACTAGTTTGCTTGCCCACGACACTCGTTCCTCCTTTGTAACATAACATTCTTTTATTATTTTTTAGGCTCGTTAAAAATTTGAAAAAGACAAAAAAAATCAAATATTCCAAAAAGTAAGGACGAGATATATTAATTCTTTTTCGACATCAAGATAGTAACCCTTGGACAAAGCATATCCTTCCGTTTGTTCACAAAGCATTAGGATCTAGTATGACCTTAGGAAGCTATTCTCGCTACATAGAGTTGTGTCCTCTTCCATTTGGTTACTCTTACAAATATATGGAGGGTTTGTTGTGCCTCATGCATCACAAACTTATGTCAATATTACACTACCTAAGTCTGATCATATTTTGTGCTTTTTTCCAAAGGAAGTTTAATCCAACTTGAGTCATCCTTTCTGCAGTTTGTCTCTTGACTTTCATGAATCGACCATCCCAAGAGTTCAGTAAAGTCCAGTTTCAAAATCTACGAAGTTCTGTGCCTGATGATCGAGATCTTCCAGTCGTTCCCCAATGACATGTTGAAGACCTTAGAGTAGTGAGTCTTACACTCCTATTGTACTCCTACCTGAGCAGTTGAAGATATTGAATTTGTTTCTCGAGCTATGAAGTCCTCATTTCCAACCACATGTGTTGATTCTTCTTGACGATGCATATAATATTGTACTTGAATATCATTGAATGATTTTGAGATGTAGATCCAATTTGTATTTCTCACTGCTACACTTTATATAGACATTTCTATGACATGGATCTAAAATGTACTTTATTTTCATCCATGATTAGTTCATCTCGAGCATGGGTACTATTTGTATAGGGGAAGACCTAGGGTTCAACGCTTCTACAATGCACCAAAAAAACCCTAACTACCAGCCCTTTCGACAACACCTGCGAAGCAGGCAAAGTCTCACCCCGAGGTAGAGACAGTGGGGGTTACAGGACTCAGGTGTTTGTAATCGAGCTGGGACACAGATATGTGATTATAACACTTCTACAAAGTACTTAGGAATAACATGCATCAACCCATTAGTCTTATTCACATCGCATATCAAACCCTAAGTACATATTGGCATAGTAACAATGACAACATACACCTCTCACTTAACATCATAAATTAGATCTAGCATATTCAATATAAGTAAAGCACCAAACATTCATAGATCTATCTAATATACATAACAAAAAAAACACTAAGCAGATAAATGGCAACATAACATAGCACAAAGCAAACCATCAACACAATATATACGTGGTTCACCCCAATGTGGGGCTACGTCCACCAACTTCTTCTTCTTCTTTATTAGTCTTCAAGCTCTTACATTCATCTGCTCTTGCGCACTAAGCCACATAGCCCAACTTCACAGAGCACAGGATATCTGTGCATTGAGAATCAGATCCAAATTAGGTCAAGGCACAAAGCCAACTCCTCTAATAAGCACAAATCCTTACATACATATTCTGTTGGACAAAGCACTCAAAACTACTTGCACTTAGCCTTGCAAGCTATTGACTCTTTTCTACATTACATTTTTACTTATTTTTACTTTTACACTTTCTTACAAAAAGGCCTAATCATGAGTAACCCCATGGGCTGACATCCCATAGCCTATTACAAAACCCCTAATGAACTCCTTGCTGGGTCAACATAGCCCACAAAACAAGTGAGATCTGTGATCTCAGCTCTGCCTGGGTGCTCCATGTTCGAATAGCCTGTCGAAGTCCAAAAATTGGTCCTAATCCAACCAAGGTTTCCTCAAAACTTGGTCAAGGGCCAACAAACCCCCAACACTCACCTGTGACTCATCCCGAGTCATTAAGGTCTGGGCAATGTCGCTTTGAATGCCTTGAGCTTCAATCAAGCTACCTCGACTTGCTGCTTCACTCGAGCCTCCTGTTCAACGACTTCTTAGATCATTTTCTCTGTAACAGGCCCTTACAGGCGCCGTTCCACTGTCACAACCACTTGGTCTAACTACGATCCTTGTCCTTCAATCTCTTCAAACACTTTGCAGGATTCATCCTACAAGGGTTGTAGCTTCTGTGTGACTTCCATTACTCTGCCCTGGATGGCAGTAATATGTTGCTGGAATGCGTGCTATTCCCGTGATCTCTTCATTCGCTCAATTGCAGTGAGTAACTTCATCTGTGCCTGCATGGTGAATCCCTGTTGCTGTGCCTCCTGTAGCTGTGCTTCCAGTTTCCTCAACTCTGGATCTTCTGTGAGGCATTCATAAGTCTATGCACTTCGATCACTCAACTATTTGAACTTTGAAGCGAGGGCTTTGATACTTCTTACTGTGTTCTTGGTGGCTTCTTATCTCTGGTCACACACTTCTTGCAAAGTGCTTGGCATTGCTTGGACTTCCATCTTTGTTATCCTCACTTGAATCTGCTAGAGGGTATTAGTGAGCTTCGCCACTTGAACCTCGATTGATTCATGTTCCTCCTATGCCAAGCCTGGAACAGAGCGAAGTGTTTTATTCATCGCTTCTTTGACCGCAGTCTGCTCTACGAGCAACTGGTCCTTTTCCCTTTGTATCTTCCTTTTGTCCTCCTCGATCCTCGCCCGGAACTCATCTTTCCCATTTTCATAAGTGGTTACATAGTACCACGCAACTCATAGTTTCTCTAAGACTTCCTCTTTCTCTTGCTTCAAGGCTTCTGTAGCCTTATGCTTTTCTTCTTGGATTTTCTGAAGCCGATATTCTATCACATCTGATAATATTCTTAATTGGGCAGGTTCATCCCCCAATTCTGCAATCTCCGACGAGGAAGGTGCAGTAGGAACTTTGCGGACAGATCAAATAGCCTGCTACATTTCCTTCAGTTCCTTCTCGATTCTCTCATACAACTCATCCAACTTCGCTCCATATCTCTGCAAGAGATCTTCAGACGCATCCTCCATCGCTCCGTGGACTAAGATGATGTCATCCTCTATGAGCTTGGCCTCCATATGGGGCTTACTAGCATGAGTATTCTTTCTTGCTGAAGGTTTCTGTGGAGAAACCTTCCTCTTCTTCGGTGTTTTTGTCTCGGTAGGGGGATCTTTCGGCGGTGTAGCTTCGCCTTCTCCTTGTTTTTCTCCTTTATCCCCTCCTCCTTTTCCATTTACTTCGTCTTCTCCTCCTAGAGAGCCAGATCCATATTCTTTTGAGGCACTGTCCTCCTCATAAGTTTCTATATTCTGGACTTCTACCTTTTTCTACTTCTTCTTCACACTGGTTTGTTTGACATGCTTGACCCGAGTGACCAAGGGGCTTCCTATGATATCAGCATTAGAGAGTTTTGCATCTTAAATTGGTACAAGGAAATCCTACAGCCATTCCTTGGTGATATGCTCCATGTCTTCGTCAGTCATCTTATAATAAGACTGTAACTCTTCCTTTCTCTCATCCCTGCGCATAGTGATATAGATGAAATGTTGATGTGCGCTTAACTTAGCGATCAGTCTGTACTGGTGCAAGGTGCGCGGTGTCATGTGCGAGAATGAATCTATGACAAACTTTAGTTTCTGATAGTACACATGGAACACTTTGTTCGACTGCCATTGCTTCAACATGTCGTTCATATACCATAGTGTATAAAATATAACTGCCAATGGCTCCGATGGTTCAATTTCTGGAAAGGTTGCGCCCTCAGGCATTTTCCAAGCGAAAAATGCAACTAGCACCAGTAGCCAACTGAAGTGGAACTCGTATCCCTGATCCTGTGCTTCAAAACAGTCTTTCTCAATCTCGTTGATGAGGTAACCCACCCAATTCATCTGCATTCCCTCTATGCATTTCCCTGCGAGGTCCACCATGAACCCGGTGACCTGTGTGGGGCGGTTGTTTTGATGAGATTTCTAGCTATGGGTTGGAAAGTGAGGCGCATTGCACCATCCTATATATAGGCTACCTTGTAGCATCATTTTCCTTTTTCAACTTCGCCATATGCCTCCTTTATGAGTGATGCCAGGGAGTGGTCCGAGGCCTTCCCTGGGTAGAACTTCTGAGGGTCGAGTCCTTGCATGCTCAATCCTGTGATCAAGTGGATCAGTGGTAGATTCACGTAATCCACCTGTCGAGCCACATGTATCCGACATGATAGCACAGAAAGAGGAGTTTAACGCAAGCGTTAACCTCCCGATGTCGGCCAAAATGAGGGATCTTCATTACATTGAGTATAGTGGACTGTGCCAGCTCCTTTATCCATGATTGGGGAACGATGTGAGGCTTCTTCCCAATGGTGTTTGTTAAGTATCAGTGAGGTGCGAGCATGGCGTAGCTCTTTCCATCTCCAAGGTTAAAGTCACTGTTCTTCAGGGATGGGATATGTCCCAACTGGCTTCCAACTACGCGTATCCCCTTCAGGATGTATGTGGTGATCAAAGTGTATTCAAAGTCCCGTGGGATGATGTCACTGTTAACCACGCCAGCCAAAGGCATGATATAATATGGTAATATTGACATGATCTGCTTCACATTAGCCAGATCGTTGTGATGCTTACTTCATTTCTCAGTCATGGGGTTAGCACGGCTAGAGTGTCATGCAGTCGAAGGGGAAGCCTGGACTACCCTAGTCAACGATGCCTGAAGACCTTCAGATATAGCTATGTCAGCCATAAACTTCTTAGGAACCTCCTTGGTGGACTTCTCTAACTCAGACTTCTCACCCAACATTCTCACTTTTAAACGGACAGGTTGGGGTAGGCGAACAAACAAGCAAGGTAAACAATCAGATGACAATGTCTAGGTTCTGAAATCACAACTCGACACACAATCAGTTCTCTGTTATCTCAAATAATTATGAGTGGAAAAAATTGGTCATGGTGCAATGTCCGTCGGGTTAAATAAGCGAGTGTCGTAACATATTCCTCCAATGGGCAGGAATGCTTCCATCAATGCGAATCTGTCCGTTATGGCGCGATCTCAACGTCCAACGACGGTCTATCCACCCATAAATGCATTTTCTAGCCATTCTGGAGCGTCATTCCAACGGGCAGGGTGCCTCCAACGATCATATAGCTTCACCATGGTGAAGTCCCATTCTGCGTGGTCCTGTTGTTCCAGCGAGGTTCAATTCCTGCAAACCTGCCTTCTGCGAAGTCTTCCATTTGTTCTCTGTAACTTCCTACAACTTTTCCAACTTAACCTTCTTCCTATTGAGCTTCCTTGCCTTCTTTCCCATGATCTGAGTTTCTCTAAATGTTTCTAGAATTCTCTTTGCATTCTTATTCTTATCTTATCCTAGTGAAGTGACTTCGCACTGCTGATGTGCTCTCAAAGGGTTCAAAGTTAATATCTCTTCTCTTATTAATTTCTGAGTGGATGTACTCCTTTCTTGCATGGATAGGTCCTTCAAACCTTCTTGTGTTATTTCAACCTCGATAGCTAATTATCTTGCCTTTTGTTTCTTCCACTTAACTTCTCATTATTCTCTCAGTCGCTCTATTTTTCTAGCTATGAAATCCCTTAGTTCTTGCTTTTTATTTTCTGTAGCTTCTTCCTCTGCTTTCCTTCGGAGCTTATCCTTCTCAATCCAAGTCTTTCCTAACAAGAGTGGGAAAGGGGCGCTGTTCTCAACAAACTTAATGACTTCAAATTCTTCTTCATTCAATGTTCCATGAATAATAATAGGTACATTAGTAACTCTTCCACATAGGGTTATCATCTTTCCTTTAAACAAGCCTATCCTTCCAAATGAAGGTATCACAATAGGCTTTCCCAAAATTTCCCAAGTTTCTTCTGTCATAATATTAACTTGTGTTTCCCCATCCAAGACACAGTCTACATCGAAGTCTCCTATTCTTTCACTTATGCACTTTTTTACCTTCAAGATCTCTGGTAAACTGACATCTTTGTGATTATTCATCGTTTCTTTCCACTGTAATAACATAGTCTGAGATTTCTATGATTCTTTCTCTGATTCTTTCTCTGTGTGATTCTCTAACATTCTCTTAGTCTCTTAACTTCCTTCATAGTTTTCTTGTCTCTTGTTCATCCTTTCAACTTTAGCAATCATCCTTGGACAATCCTCAACTTCATGACCAACAATTTTACAACAAAGACAAATAGGACCTGTACCAGGGAATTCCTTAGCAAGATGTCCCAGTCTTCTGCAGTTATAACACAATGCCAATCCTCTCTTTCTTTTAAACATCCCCCAACCTTTCTTGTACTACGCACTGCGATCACAGTGCTGGACCTACAATCTACAAAAATTCTTTCTAGGTTCCTGCATCCACTTATTAGTCCAAAAATTCTTTCTATGCATAGTAATAACACATCCTTCTTTATTTCTATCAAATTTATTTAGATCAACTCTTTCTTCCAACTACGCCCTAGTTTTCAGACTAGGACAAGATATATTAAACATACTCAAATTCATGCTTTCGAAACAAAAATTTTCACTTATCTTACTCTTATCAAAGCACAAAGATTTGAAAGACGAGTAGAATATTGTGCACTAAAGAAATAGATCTATTCACAAAGCTTCTCTTTTATTTCAGTTCCCAGCAATCACAGTTTCAGGTCCTGACACTGAAACCATTTTTTGGCACAGGGGTAGACCCAGGGTTCAACGCTTCGACAACGCACCAACAAACCCCTAACTACCGTCCCTTTAGGCAACACCTGCAAAGCAGGCAAAGTCTCACCCGAGGTAGAGGCAGGGGGTTTTACAGGACTCAGCTCTCTGTAACCGAGCTAGGACACATATATGTGATTATAAGACTTCTACAGATTACTTAAGAACAACATGAATCAACCCATTAATCTTATTCACATCATAGATCAAACCCTAAGTACAGATCGACGCAGTAACAATGGCAAAATACACATCAAACTTTGAATCATAAGTTAGATCTAGCACATTCAATATAAGTAAATAACAAAGAATTCATAGATCTATCTAATATACATAATAACAAAAGCACTAAGCATATAAATGGAAACATAACATAGCACAAAGAAAACCATCAACACAAGATATACGTGGTTCACCCCAGTCTGGGGCTATGTCCACCAACTTCTTCTTCTTCTTTATTAGTCTTCAAGCTCTTACATTCATCTTCTCCTGTGCACTAAGCCACATAGCCCAACTTCGTAGAGGACAGGAGATCTGTGCACTGAGCATCGGATCCTCCTTCCAAAAATTAGGTCAAGGTACAGAGCCAACTCCTCTAACAAGCACAGAGCCTTACATACATATTTTGTTGCACAAAGCACTCAAAACTACTTGCACTTAGCCTTGCAAGATATTGACTCTTTTCTACATTACATTCTTACTTATTTATACTTTTACACTTTCTTACAAAAAATCCTAATCATGAGTAACCCCATGGGACAACATCCCATAACCCATTACAAAAACCCTAATGAACCCCTTGATGGGTCCACATAGCCCACAAAACAAGTGAGATCCGCGATCTCAGCTCCACTTGGATGCTCCATCTTCAACCATCCCATCGAAGTCCAAAAAATGGTCCTAATCTGACCAAGGTTTCGTCAAAACTTGTTCGAAGGCCAACATGTATGCCGGCCTCATAGAGATTATTATTGTTTTGCAAATAATGACCTCCCGAGCTTTGGTCGTGGGATCACTCGACTCCCTTCCTTTCCACTGGAAAAGATATTGTAATGTATTTCGACCATCAGTTGATCTTATGATCTCACACATTAGGGGGCATCTGTTATATCCCTAAAATTCCCTACCTATGCATACATGGCATTGGCCTTTCTACTTGCACAATTTTCCAAGTTACTGTTGAGGATATCTCTTTAAAAAATCATTTTTTGGAGCATGTACGCGTCATGATGCACTACTTCCCGCGTACATATGCTAGCTACATACTAGACAACCCTCGTACATACGCTAGCTACATACTAAACAACTCGTGTTTACCTCCAAAAGTTGTAAAAAATAAAAAGTTGCAAGGAATTCGGTGGAGTTTACGGGCTATCGAGGGTTTCTCAGCCAATTCACCTGTTGTAGCCCATCCCCAAACCGAATAACTATCCCTTTGTCATATAAAAGGAGGTATTGGGGTCCCATTCCATCATCAAGCATTAGAACAGAGAAAGTCTGCCAAAATCCCTTCCCCCTCTTATTCCAAATATTGTATCCCTTTCTGAGATTTAGCCTCAATTTTCCCTCTCTATCCTTTTCTCCTATACAATCCTTTCCCTTTCCCTAAAGTGATCAGTTGATTGTGAGAGAAGGCCTTGGGATGATGTATTTGGAGCAACATTAGGAGGAGGCCGTACTTGGTTCGCAGAGTGTCAACCACTGAAGGTTGTAACTTTTAATCTTCATACTGAATAAAATAATCCTTTTCTTGTCACAAATATTATGTGTTTATGCTTTTCATTTGATTTATGCATAATGGTTTATATCTAAACCTAATATTGATGTGTAGAGATATAACGTTTGTAGCATTGCTTGCCTAAGTGTCCCTGCATGTCAAATTTGCGAGGATACTGGAAATCTACGAAGACAGAGGAAGTATGCATCGAATGTAGGACTAAAGGTACTACTTCTAACCTACTTTCTTATCTCTTTCAGTTCACCTATTTGGAGTGTTTGGGGTAGTTTAGAATATGACTGTCTTTTAAGGGATATCATAGATTTTCCTGTACCTTGACCCTGGTATAGTAATAGGGGGATTTTCCCTGCTAGAATTTACCAAGTATACCACCAAGAATATAAGAATACCACCAAGAATGTCACCAAGAATACCACCAAGAGATACTAGAAGGTAGGGTGCACATCTTAAGATAGATGGAACTAGAGAGAGAGACCATAAACATCCCATAAGATCCACCTTCCATCCTTGTATCTGCAACTCCAAACTTGCACCATACTTGAGAGAGTGAGTGAGGTGAGTGAGTATAAATGAGCTAGAGTTCCCTCTATTTATATTGGTTCTTGTCACTTGTCTAGGTCGATTTGTGCTTTTAGAGGATAATAATTTAATATTAATTATTTTCCGAGATGACTTGTCTTCTAGGGTTTTTACACATCTGTTTAGGGTTTCTTTTGCTTCTAGAATATTCTATTCTAGCCAAAGGTTACACATGGAGGTTAATAACTCCCGCAACTACCATAATATCAACACTCCCTCCTAACTAGGAAGGTATTAACTGTAATGGTCTAAAACACATCCATCCATTTCACATGGTATGGGAAAGGCTCACATAGTCTTGCAAACCATTCTACATGTAGCATCATCATAGCCACACATGCTATCTCACTATCACATAGATCAAGTCACGAGCAACAACACCACTATCCATCTAGCTGGAATTCACCTCTAGCACTATTGGTAGTCTCCATGGAAATCCAGTAGTAGTACACAGTTACTACAATGCCATCCAATAGATCACAACAATGTCGATCCATAATAGTACACAACTACTATCCAGTGGTATACAACCACTCCTAGTAGCGAAAAACTACTATCTATGGACATACAATCATTACCAGTGGAGCACATCCACCACATTAGTATATAGATACTATGCAAAGACACACAGTCTCCACTGCAATCAACTAGTATCTACACAAGCTATCACCATGTAGTAAAATAGTATCCTGGCATCAAATGATATCATCGTCTGCATCATCTCTCGAGGCCATACTCCATCTGAGTAATTGAGCATGATGCTGAATAAGTCATGTGCTAGACTTAGTGCACTCAAAAAAGCATCTTGCATAAGTCACTCACTCAACAAAGTGATACACGAACCAATCTTCTAATCTAGACATGTATCCTAGAAGAATAGTTGTCCCAACAGATGCTAAATTCCCCACAATGGCTACAAGAACCATCCTCTCCACTGTATCATCTCTAATTCATACTAGCATTATATGAATGCATCATATCTAAGCTATACTGACATGATGTGGAGTACCGTCTACATCGTATCTAAGCCGTACTAGCATGATGCGAATGCATCATATCTAAGATGTACTAGCATGATGTAGATCAATGCCTCTACATAATCTGTAAGTTGTATGATCATATCTAAGTTGTACTAGCATGATGCGCTACATCATATCTAAGTTGTACTAGCATGATCACATCTAGCATGATGCGATCATGACCATATCTAGCATGATGCGACTCAAGCATATGCATCGTCTCTAAGCTGTACTAGCATGATGCCAATGCATCATATCTAAGTTGTACTAGCACGATGCATCTCAAGACATATGTATCATATCTAAGCTGTACTAACGTGATGTTGAAGCATCATATCTAAGTTGTACTAGCATGATACAAACCAACGACCTGTGAACCTAGACCATTCTCCATAGGGATAATGTCTGTCTACCAGCACACTTACTATCCATGATGTCATATCATCACTCCCTCCCAACCGAGGAAGTCATCTCCTCCCTTTCAACCAAGGGAGTAATCTCCACGAGTCCCATCTTGTCCCTCAAGTATGCAAACTTTATCTTGGACATAGGCTTCATCAAAATATCAACTATCTGCTCATCGATGGAGATGTACTAGAGAAACACTTCTCCCTTCTGTACTTTATCATGAATAAAATAATAATACTTGATCTCCATGTGCTTTGACCTATCATAGAACATGGGGTTCTATGAAAGCTTCACAAAGCTCTGATTATCACAATATATCATAGTCGAATCCAACACCTGATCAGATGGTCCAAAAATCAGCTTACGAAGCCATACTTCTTTTGTACAAGCATCACAAGCTACAATATACTCTGCTTCTGTAGTACTGAGTGCAATAATTCTATTTTCTGCTAGCCCATGATATCATAGCGAATCCCAACTGAAACATATACCATAAGTACTCTTTCTTTCATCTGCATTCCCTACCTTATCTGAATAAGTAAATCCATGCAGTTGTACATCACTGTTTGAGGCATATCTCAAACCGTAGTTTAGCGTCCCATGAAGGTATCTCAAAAAGTGATTTGAAACTATCCAATGCTTATGTCTAGGTTCCACCTGGAACTGGCTCAATGTGTTCACAACAAAGTAAATGTCCAGTTAGGTATTAACCAAATGAAACAATGAGACAATCAATTGCCGGTATAGGGATGAGTATACTGGATTAGAATTAGAGTCTCTCAATTTCCTTAGATCTGTCACCATGGGAGTTGTCATGGATTTGCAATCCATCATCACAAACTTTTGAAGTATCTTTACAACATACTTCCCTTTCCCCAGGAAGATTCATCACGATTCTGCCATACTTCTAGTCCCAAATAATAATTCATGAGACCAATATTATTCATATCGAATTTAGATGCTATCTCCCTCTTACACTGAATAATGAGAGGCTCCGCACCTGTCAGAAACATATCATTAAGATATAATAGTCGGATCACAAGTGCATCATTCACAACCTTGTAATAAGGATATGGATCAACATAGCTCTTGGAAAATCCAAGTCTTATCAACTAACTATCAATTTGTGTATACCAAGCTCTTGGAGCTTACTTGAGTCCATACAAGGCCTTCTTTAATATTCATACATGGGTTTCTCTCAGGTGTACATCAAAATCTTGAGGTTTCTCTATGTATACTTCTTCCTCAATTACTCCATTGAGAAAAACAATTGTTACATCCATCTAATGTAAACTCCAACCCATGGATGCTGCAAGAGATATGATGACTCTAATAGAGGTGTATCTGGCATCTAGAGAAAATGTATCATCATAGTATTCTCCCTCTAGCCGGGAGAACCCTTTAGCCATGAATCTTGCCTTGTATATATCGATACTTCCATGCACTGCATGATTTATCTTGTAAACCCATTTTGAAGTGACTACAGACTTTCCTTTAGGTCTAGGTACAATTTCCCATACATCATTTTTCATGATGGATTGATATTCTTCCATCATAGCTTTCTTACATTCTTTCTGCTTGACTGACAACCCAGGGTCCTCAAGTGTTCAACACTTGGATTCTTTCTAGAGAAATATTCTTCTGAAATCATGTTCTTCAATATATGGTGAGGACTTCCATTTAAAACATGTACGATTGTCACATCTGCTTCTCCTCATAGAAACATGGACATATTTTGGTCATTCATCATTGCCTTAACAAATTCTTCAATGGATCGGTTATTTATTTCTACCACATCATTATGTTTGAGGATTATGTGGGACAATTAGCTCCCGCATAATCCTAGCTTCTTTACAAAAGGCAACGAGCTCCTCACCACTTGTTGGAGTCATCTTCTCCATGTTTGCAACTGTCATTGTAGCTCCTTCTCAGAGCTATCACCCGTGACTTTCCCAGAACAAGACAACAAAAGAAAAATTATTTCCAGTAACATTTTGATAAGAACATATCTATAGTTATCATAGAATTTCCAAGGTGACCTTCCTGGGAGAAAAACAAGAGATATCTCCTAGAGGATAAGTTGGTTCATTTTGCAAAAAAGTGCAATAGGCATCTATATAAATAGTACTTACATGCAACCAAGTATACCTGACAGTAATAGAACCTTTCAAATATTTTTATCACAACTATAGTGTTTACTTGTACTATAGCAACTATCAAACTTGATATATGTAAATTGAAACTTAACAATTTGATCAATCAAAATTGGAACTTGGAGCCTCAACTGCTTGTTCCTCTGAATGTACTAAATCCAAGATCATTGTTTGGACAAGGTATCTTGTATATTCCTTGCAAACACACTCATTCTTTGCTGGATGATATAATATGAAAATAATATACAAGTGCATGTTGACAAACTGTCCTCAGGCACATAATTTTATTAATAAGGAAAAAGTGATTACAATCTGAAGTGAGGACTCATAATCAACTTATTAACCTCACTTGAAGAAGGATCTTGTTTATATGGCTCAACTCTAAACTAAAATCTAGGAGAACAACCAATCACATAATCACCTGAGAATGATAGGTGTCCTTTACATAGAAGGTAGGTGTCCTTATCTTCACAAACTAGAATAAAATAA
The DNA here is from genome assembly GCA_000966675.3 of Picea glauca. NCBI lineage: Eukaryota > Viridiplantae > Streptophyta > Pinopsida > Pinales > Pinaceae > Picea > Picea glauca. The sequence continues at coordinate 599,154 of JZKD02S1673894.1, forward strand.
TTTCTAAAAACATTTATACTAGAAAATACTTAGACTATAGAACTTTAGGATTATGAGGCTAAAAATCCCCCCTTTAATCCGAAAGTTCATTTTTACAAATACCAAGCTCATATATGAACTTAGTGAACTTTATTCTACCAAGAGGTTTGGTAAAAATATCTGAAGTTTGATCTTCAGATGGACATAACTGAGGCTTGATGATGTCCTTGATGATGAGCGATCTGATGAAGTGGTACTTGGTGTCGACATGTTTAGTCTTTGAATGAAATACTGGATTCTTGGCCATCTTTATTGCTGACTGACTATCGATCAATAAAGTAGTTTGTGATTTCCGAGTTTCACCAAGATCCTGTAAAATTCTGCGTAGCCATACAATCTCACATGTTGCTTCCCAAGATGATATGTACTCTGACTCTGTTGAAGAATTAGAAATTGTTGTCTACTTTTTGCAATTCCAAGATACTGCTGCTGAACCCATATTCATTAAATAACCTGAAGTGGATGTTCTATCATGTATGTCACCTGCAAAATCAACATCTGAAAATCCAACAAGTGTAAAATTTTTGTTCTTTTTGTAGAGAATACCAAAATATTTTGTACCTTGAATGTATCTTAGTACCCTTTTTGCTGAAATCCAGTGAATTTTTGTAATGCCCCTAGCCATCAACCCCCTTTCCGGGAAACGCTACTACGCAGAAACATTCTCATACTTATATATTATGCATTTAAATGAAATTAAATGGCTTAACAAAGTAAACATACAATTACTGCTAACGTACAAAAATAATTCAATCAACAGTAAACATCATCGCAACGGAATACATGATAATATTGCGAGCATCACAAACATGCATTTAAAAATTGAATTTAAACACATGCATATACTTATCTTTGAAACTGTAGTAACTCCACCAACCACGTGCAAACCTACCATGAAACTCCCAGCCTTAGACCTCACTGCTCATCACGCTCAATAGTGGGTCACCCCCAAGTTGGGACTAAGCTCCACCCAAGGCAAGTGAATCCTAGGCTAGGTTGAGGTTACAGGAAAACTGCACAGAGAAATCGGAAGGATTCTCCCTAGGAGCCTTCTTATGCCCACTACTAACAGACTCTCATTCCCCACATGCTTGTTCGGCCTGGGAGTATACACCTTCACAAGCATAGTCCATCGATGCTTCACCTCCCTCTTTGGGCCTCGACAACATGCCGGATCAAGAATTCTCAGAGCTCTGTAGTTGGTGCTGGACTCACTCTGGGATAAAACCACTTCCCAACAAGCTCTCTCACCTTGAGAGAGATGCTCACATGATTGACAACCTGCCTCTTCTACCACGGGCCTGACAACCCGGTTCTTCAACCAGTCTTCAACTCAATTCCTGCAAGTTCAGGATGACAACAACAACAACAAATTTTAGCTAACTCACGGGTGAAAGAAGCAACAAGAAAATGGGGTGTGGAAAATAGGAAAGGACCACAACCACGGTTCAACACTCATTCACGCAAGGATGACAATCGCAACAGTAGATGGGCATAGGTCCGAAAATGGCAACAACCAGACATTAGACACAACACACTCAGGCGATTTCCCTGGTGTCGGGTTCCACAAATGACACAGTTCACTGGTTTTGGTTCTCAGAATTGTGTGAGGGTAAAAACAACAGAGGTTCCAAAGCGGAGGGAACACTTTTTAGACATAGGATCTGGAAAATGGCAGCACATATGCCACAATGGAGGACCTCCCAAACTCTCACGGTTCAGAAAAATCACGCCAGAATTGAGGATGAACCCCCTCCACGGCTCAATATTTGGGTTAAATTGCATGTGCCAGGGCTGACACATGTTGCCCATGAGGCTGCATGTGCTCCATCATCCCGTGTTCCATTTTGCCCACATTTCCCCTTCCGAGAACTTAGGATAAACACATGTTTTGTCACATAGCTTTTGGAATAATAATAAATTATTATTCCCAAGGACTTAAGCCCCCAATCTTAGCCCCTAGGCTCAACACTTAGCCTCTCTTTCAAACCTTTCAGCTCCCTTTCCCTTACCCACTCTGTGGAAGCTTAGTCCCCCATCACTCTTTCTTCATGGTCGTTCTGCACGCAACAATGTTTATAATTTTCTTAATGTTCTACATAATACATATACAAAAATATGATTCTGGCCTTAATACATAGGATCTCTAGCCTAATAACCACATAATCATACTAGATTATCAATACTCGACTCACCAGCCTACAAAGCATGATTTACAATTCATAAAGATGATTACAACATGGCTCGTCCTTGGGGATATTACAATCCCCTCTCCTTATTTTTGCATTGTCCTTAGTGCAACTTTCACACAACATCAACAAGATTTTTCAAAATCTTCAAAAAGATGTGGGTATTCTACCCACATAGCATCCTCATGCTCCCATGTCGCATCCTCAAGACTGTACCAGGTACTCTGGACCTTTACAAGCCCTATGGCTCGATTTCAGAGCTGTTTTCTTTTCCGGTTCAATATGTGCACATGATGCACTTGTAGGACACCTTCTTGCTCCACCTGAATCACATTCCAATGAATTACATGATTAGCATCAAGTATATATTTCTTAAGAAATGAAACATGAAACATGAAACACATTATGTATACTCATGGATGCAGGTAATGCAAGCATATATGCAACTGGCCCAATCCTTTCTAGGATTTCAAATGGCCCACAAAATATGGCTGCCAACTTGGCAAAGTTTCCCAACTTCAGGGAACTTCTATTGGATTTTACTTTCAGGAAAACATGGTCACCCACTTTGAACTCTATGTGGGTTCTGTTCCAATCAACATAACTTTTCTTCTTGTCTTGGGAAACCTTTAAATTCTGCTTAATTTTTAGCATATGTTCTTCCATTTCTTTGAGCAACTCTGGCCCAACCACTACCCTATCAGCCAGATTATCCCAACTTACTGGAGTAATGCACTTTCTGCCATAAAGTGCTTCAAATGGGCTCATCTTCAGGGATGCTTGATACCCATTATTGTAGGTGAATTCTACCAAGTGCAGGCAGTCTTCCCATTTCGATGGTTTGTCCATCACATACATCCTTAGCATGTCTTCTATTACTCTGTTCACCCTCTCTGTCTTTCCATCAGACTCAGGATAATAAGCTGTGCTAAAATTCACATTCGTTCTGAATCCTTTGAACAACCCCTTCTAGAAATTTGAAGTAAATTTTAGGTCTCTGTCAGACACAATTATCTTGGGAATTCCTGCAATCGTGCCACTTCCTTCATAAAGATGTTGACAACATCCGTTGCCTTGTGAGTAGTATTTAACAGAATGAAATAGGCAGCTTTCGTAATCTTATCCACCACCACCATGATTGAATCATGATGCTTTCCGGTTCTGGGCAACCCAGTGATGAAATCCATTGTCACCACTTCCCACTTCCACTCAGGAATGGGTAAAGGTTGCAACAACCATGCTGGGTGCCTGTGCTCAGCTTTAACCTTCTGGCACTCCATACATCTGGTGATGTATTCAAAAATATCTTTCTTCATACCTAGCCAAAAGTTATGGCTCTTGACTGCTGCTACGGTTTTATGATATCCATGGTTCCCTGCATAAGGCACATTATGAATTTCATGCAAAATCATAAGTCTTACGTCCTGGACATTAGGTACATAAATTTTGTTCTTGTACAGAAGTGTTCCATTGGTTTCCAATTTATAATTCTCCACTTTCTGTGGCATCTTACCTTGCTGTATCTTTGCTACCAAATCCTTGTACTGCAAATTTGTATTTGTAGCCTCTGAAATTTTGCCCTTTATATCAGTTTGGCACATGCTAATGGCTGTAGCATGTAATTCGTGTACTCTCCTGCTAAGTGCATCAACCACTTTATTCTCCTTCCCTTTGATATGCTTGATATCAAAATCATATTCATAGAGAAACTCCAACCACCTACTCTGCCTAGCGTTCAAGGTTGACTGGTCAAACAAATACTTCAGACTGTTATGGTCTGTTCTTAGTTCAAACATCCTTCCCATGAGGTAATGCCTCCATTTATTTAAAGCGTGAACTATGGTTGCCAACTTCAAATCATGAGTTGCATAGTTCCTTTCGTTCTCTTTCAACTTTCTGGATTCATAACAGATTACGAATCCATTCTGACAGAGGACTCCTCCCAATCCTTCTTTGCACGCATCAATGCACACCAAAAAATCTTTGTTTGGACCTGCAATCCTTAAGATTGGGGCATTGGTTAACAATTGCTTCAATTGCTGAAAGATTTTCTCACAATCATTTGTCCACTGAAAATTTTTCTCCTTCCTTTGTAAGGAAGTGATAGGGTGAGCTATCCTTGAGAACCCTGTGATAAAACTTCTGTAATATCTAGCTAGACCCATGATGGATCTGAATTCTGTCACATTCTTTGGCACTGTCCATTCTCTAATGACCTCAATCTTCTCAGGATCTACAACTATCCCTTCCTTCAAAATAATATACCCCAAGTAATGGATCTGCTCCTGATAAAATGAGCATTTTCTCAACTTGACATACAATTGGTGCTCTCTTAGCACTTGCAACACCATCCTAAGATGCTTTTCATGCTCTTCCTCTGACTTGGAATATACCGAAATGTCATCTAGGAAGACTATGACAAACTTGTCTAGATAGTCCCTGAATACAACATTCATCAGGCACATAAAAACAACAGGCGCATTCGACAACCCAAACGACACCACTGTGAACTCATAATGACCATACCTTCTTCTAAAGGCGGTCTTGCTGATGTCTTCATATTTTATCCTTACTTGGTGATATCTCGACCCGAGGTCTATCTTTGAAAAGATCTTCGCATCCTTCAACTGATCGAAGAGGTCATCAATCCTCGACATAGGGTATTTGTTCTTTACAGTTACTTTGTTCAATTGTCTGAAATCGATACACAATCTCAACGTCCCATGTTTATTCTTCACGAAGAGGACTGAGGCATCCCAAGGTGACACACTTGGGCCTATGTACCCCTTCTTCAGAATCTCTTCAAGCTGTAATTGCATCTCTTTCAGCTCTGGCGTACTCATTTTGTAGGAAGCTTTTGACACTGGAGCTGCTCCAGGCATCAAATTTACTGATAAGTCTATATCTCTTTTTGGAGGTAGTTCAGGTATCTCCTGAGATATATCCTCAAAATCATTTAGTACTACATGGTCTTCGATCTTTGACACCTTATCCTTAGGTGTTTCCTCCACATGGGCTGCAAGTAATTGGAAGCCTTTTCTGTAGAACTTCTTCAACCACATTGATGAGATTTCTCTAATAACAACAACTCTGGGAATTCCTTGGACTGTTTTCCATTTCTCTTTCTCATCCAGGCAAGTGAATGTCTTATTATGATAGTCCAATATGGCATGGTGCTGATCCAACCAATCCATCCCAATTAGACAGTCATAAGAACCTAAAGACATAACATTCAATTCAACCTTTGTGCTCAGTCCATTCATGTCCATAGGATAAGACTTAACCAACTCAATGAATTTCCTCTTGGTTCCTATAGCCAGCTGCACTAACCAAGAATTTTCATGTTTTCTTCTCAACAAATGCAAACTTTCCACCACTCTAGGATCTATATAACTATGGATAGCCCCTGAATCAATTAAAATAGTAAAGGGTTGATTGCTAATCATACCTTCCCCTTCAATCATGTGCGACTGATATTCAACTTGCTTGTTGTCCACGACTGCGTATATCCTTGGAATTCTACTGCCCATGACCTCCACTATTTCATCTTGCTGAACATTAGGGACAATTCTTACTTTTCCATTTTTATGGGGACAATCTCTGTACTTGTGGTTCTATTTATAGCCCCAACAATGATTGGGCGTCTGTCTTGGATTTTGTTCCCCTACATTAGCCATTCTCGACTCTCTAAACGATGGTTGTCATTGAGGACTTTTCTTTAAAAAGGGAGGTTTGTTTCCCTTCTTCCTTTGATCCATCTAGAATTTCTTTTTGTCTTCCGAAGCCTTCCGGAAAGTAGGCTTCTCTCTCTGCTATTCATATAAGCATTTCACTCTTCTTATCGTTTCTTCCATAGTTTTTGGGTCATCATACTGGATCTTGTCCCCAATGGAAGGTGTCAGTTCACTCAGGTACCTTTGAATATTGATAGTTTGATCCTTGATGAATGAAACATACTTCAATAATTCCAAAAATCTCCGCTCGTATTCATCAATGGTCATGCTGCCCAGCTTGAGTTCAAAGAACTCTTTCATCTTTCTGTCGTAGTATCTTTTATTCAAGTATTTATTCTCGAAATACCTCTTGAATTCCTTCCAAGTGATATCTTTCTCTCTAATGTGCTGCACCTACACAAGCTGATCCCACCACATGGATGCCTTTCCCTTCAATTGATACATTGCAATTCTTCCTTCAACATGAGAGGAATAATTCTGCAGTTGGAAATATTTCCTCATGCCAATCAACCATGTTTCAACATCTTCCTCCTTCTTATTCTCTCCATCAAATGTAGGCGGCTTAATCTTATTCATATCTCCCTTCAATTCATCCACTCTCGATCTCCTATGCTTTCTGGTAGGAGATGGGTTGGAGCTAGTGTGTGCTCTTTTCTTGGAGCGACCTTGGGAGTGATGATGGTATCTACCCACACTCCTTGACCTTCTTCCCTCAGAAGTCTGTCGACTCCCTCTTCTTCTTGAGTTTCCCTCCTTCTCCAACTTATTCTCTATTCTCTCCAAACTCCTTAACATCTTTATGTTAAATTCACCTTGTTTTTCCTGAGCTTTTTTGAGTTTTTTGCTATCTTCTCGTCGAGTTTGGGCATCTTTCTGCAAATTTTCAATGATTTTCATCATGTTCCCTTCCTTATCTATCTCTTCTCCATGCCCATTGGAGTTTGATCCTTCAACTCCCAAGTGAACATCGATTCCTTTTGCTTCTTCCTCAGAACTGGAAGCAGTCTGTGCCCTTTCCATTTCTTTTGCACTTAGTGGCAATTCTACTCAGTTCTGGCACTCACTAAACTTTTGCAAACACAATGTGTAGACAACTGGAATTTGTCAGGTCATTAATCCTTAACAAATTCCACAACATTAAAAAACAGCTTGATTCAAGAAAACATTCGGTTTCCATGAATTTTTTTGAGCTCTACTTGGCTCTACGGTACACTCAGGCCATAGCCCTTTTCCTCTATTTCCCCAGCCCCACACAACCAAGGGTTGTGACCAAGCGCTATATATACAAGGTTCTCTAAATGAAACTTCGAGGTTTCAGGTTTCGGGGTTCGGTCCTGGAGGCTCTAACACTCACTTTACTCTCCAACTCCCGACTTCCAAACTTTCGACCTTTCTCACCCCTGGGCCCACATCATAGCTATCACCAACCAAGGTGGTGACACGTGGTAACCTTAAGAAGGTCCACATTACCTCGGGTGAAGCCATCCGACCCTACTGCGTCAACTTTTTCCTTTGGGACCCACTGGCACGTGGCACACATCCCCTGTGTCCTCATCAATACCAGTGACATCAACCCAACCCAATACTTGGGCTCATCATGAGTTCATGATTTCGGGCCTTATGAGTTTGTGCGTCTGCACATCTCACTTCTCCCGACAACCGATCTCCCGAAATGATGACATTTCAGAGCTCCTAATCTGACGGTCCTGACTTCCCCACGATCTGACGGTTCATATCTCATTGGGATTTCACGTATCGTAAGGTTGAAAGACCTCCCACCTTCATTCTTCTGATTCTCGAAATGTTGCAATCCTTCCTGGACAATTAATGGTCCAGATCTCTCCTTGATCAATGGTTGTGATCTAATCGCGAATTCTTGTTTTGTGAATTCTCACAGACTCGCCCTTTGACCTTTTTAAGTCACGAGTCAGTGAAAGGCTGATCGATCTGCATGCATCCCTCTCGATGGACAGTTTTGATGATGTCGAGGCTTCACGTATCACGATTTCCACACTCCTGTGCAACTCAAAAGAGGTTTTAAACCTTGCGCACGTTTCTTGGATCCAACAACTGTTGGTCCACACGCTCAGATCTGATGGTCCATATATGATCTCTTCTGCGCGCTCTCCTTAGTGTCTAGATGTGGATTCGATGGTCCAAATATTCTCCTTTACAATTGATCTATGACTGCGGTTTTATTCCACCGTAACTCCTCCCGAGCTTTGTAACACGACCAATGTAACCCCTTGGCACTCAAAAACAATCTAAGGTTCAAAATCGGTTCCCCCAAACACCATTTCCACTCGAAACCTTGGGTCCAAAGACCACTTATCTGGCCCATCCAGGCTCAACGTTGAAAACATGGCTCTGATACCATACTGTAATGCCCCCGACCATCAACCCCCTTGCCGGACAATGGTACTACACGAAAACATTCTCATACTTATATATTATGCATTTAAATGAAATTAAATGGCTTAATAGAGTAAACATACAATTACTGCTAACATACAAAAATAATTCAATCAACAGTAAACATCATTGCAACAGAATACATGATAATAGTGCGAGCATCACAGACATGCATTTAAAAATTGAATTTAAACACATGCATATACTTATCTTTGAAACTGTAGTAACTCCACTAATCACGTCCAGACCTTCCACGAACCTCCCAGCCTTAGACCTCATTGCTCATCACGCTCAACAGTGGGTCACCCCTAAGCTTGGACTAAGATACATCCAAGGCAAGGGAATCCTAGGCTAGGCCGAGGTTACACGAAAACTGCATAGAGCAACTAGAAGGATTCTCCCTAAAAGCCTTCTTACGCCCACTACTAACAAACTCTCATTCCCCACATGCCTGTTCAGCCCGGGAGTATACACCTTCACAAGAACAGTCCATCAGTGCTTCACCTCCCTCTCTAGGCCTCGACAACAGGCCAAATCAGGAATTCTCGGAGCTCCATAGCTGGTGCTGGACTCACTCTGGGAGAAAACCACTTCCCAACAAGCTCTCTCACCTGGAGAGAGATGCTCATAGGCCTGAAAAACTACCTCTTCTACCACCGTCTCGACAACCTGGTTCTTCAACCGGTCTTGAACTCAATTCCCGCAAGTTCAGGATGACAACAACAACAACAACTTTTAGCTAACTCACGTGTGAAAGCAACAACAAGAAAACAGGGTGTGGAAAATAGGAAACGACCACAACCACGATTCAACGCTCATTCATGCAAGCATGAGAGTCACAACAATAGATGGGCATAGGTATGAAAATGGCAATGACCAGGCGCTAGACACAACATAGTCATGCAACTTCCTCGGTGTCAGGTTCCACAAAATACATAGAACAATTCACTGGTTTCGGTTATCAGAATTGCGTGAGGGTAAAAACAACAGAGGTTCCAAAGCAAAGGAAATGGTCTTCAGACAGAGGATCTAGAAACTGGAAGCACAAACACCACAACAGAGGACCTCCCAGACTCTCACGTTTCAGACAACTCACGACAGAATGGAGAATGACCCCCCTCCACGGCTCAATCTTTGGGTTAAATTGCATGTGCTAGGGCCGACACATGTCGCCCATGAGGCTGCATGCGCTCCATCAACCTGTGTTCCCTTTTTCCCATGTTTTCCCTTCTAGGAACTTTGGATAAAAACATGTTTTGTCGCATAGCTTTTGGAATAATAATAAATTGTTATTCCCAAGGACTTAATCCCTCAAGCTTATCCCCTAGGCTCAACACTTAGCCTCTCTTTCCAACCTTTCAACCCCCTTTCCCTTACCCACTCTGTGGAAGCTTAGTCCCCCATCACTCTTTCTTCGTGGTCGGTCTGCACACAATGATGTTTATAATTTTATTAATGTTCTGCATAATGCATATACAAAAACGAGCTTCTAGCCTTAATACTTAGGCTCTCTGGCCTAATAACCACATAATCCTACCAACTTATCAATACTCGGCTCACCGGCCTACAAAACATGATTTACAATTCATAAACATGATTACAACAGGGCTCGTCCTTGGGGATATTACACTTTCCCTTGGTTCCTGTATAAACCTTGAAAGTATACTGACTGAATATGACAAATCTGGTAGAGTATTTGTCAAATAAATGAGACTTCCAACCAATTTCCTGTACTTTGTACTGTTTACCAATTCCCCCCCTTCAAATTTTGAAAGTTTCAATTTCTTCTCCATGGGGGTAAGAGAAGGTTTACAATCTTCCATGCCAAATTTATTTAACAGTTCAGTGGCATACTTAGTTTGACTAAGGAATATTTGGTTAGGATGTTGAGATACCTCAACTCCAAGATAATAATGAAGTGTCCTTAAATCAGTCATTTTGAACCCCGCTTTAAGTTCTTCCTTAACTTGTTTGATGTGATCTTCATTATTTCCTGTAAAGATTAAGTCATCAAAATAGAGTACAAGTATCACCATGTGCTTATCTTGCATTAAAAAATACAAAGTATCATCTGATTCACTTCCCTGAAAACCCACCTTTCGTAGGTACTCATCGATTTTTGCATACCATGCTCGAGGAGATTGTTTCAAGACATATAAAACATTCACAAGTTTGCAAACTTTATGTTCTTGTCCTTTAGCTTCAAACCCTTGTGGTTGAGTCATGAAAATTGTTGGTTGTGGAGCCTGATTATCTTCCTGATTCAGAGGTCCTTCCTTTCAGCCGTGTTTATACCCCATGAAGTATTTACACCCCAGAAGTATGTACACTCTTCCACGTGGGG
>JZKD02S1673894.1:614696-659202 GCA_000966675.3 Picea glauca
CACACTGGGTGAACCACGTAAATCTGTGTCTCTCTTGTATTGTGTGTCTTCTGTGTTTTGTTTCTGCATTTGTTTTATTTTATTGCTCCGTGGTCCTATTTTTCTAACAAAAATATCTTCCTTTAAATCACCATTCAGGAAGGCACTTTTGACATCCATTTGATGTAATTTCCAACCATTATGTGCAACCAAATTGATAACCATTTTGACAGTATTCCATTTAGTTGTGGGTGCAAAAGTTTCTTCATAATCAATTCCTTCCCATTGAGGAAAACCTTTAGCAACAAGTCTTGCTTTGTACTTGTCAATTTTACCATTGGGCTTGTACTTTACTCGATAAACCCATATACAACCGATGGGCTTAACATCATGTGGACAATCAACTAAGTTCCAAGTTCCATTTGCAAGTACTGAATCATATTCATTAATCATTGCTTCCTGCCATTCTTTATGTCCAACTTCTTCAACAAAAGAAGTAGGTTAAGTGGAAGCATGAGCAAAATTTGCTTCTGCTCTTGAAGATCCCCTAGTTCCTGTTTTGTTAATTTCATCTGAATGAACATCTTTGAGAAGTTGTTCGACCCACTTTGGCTTCTTATGTTGAGGGGATTGTGGATCTAAATCACCATTATTATTAAAAAGAGGATTTTCAAAAATTGAGGCTCTTCTTTCATTTGAAATATCTGAGGTTGGAGAAGATTCTTTTGAAGATTCAATATCTGAAGAATCTTTTGTAGTTTCATTATCAGATGAATTAGAGTAACTTTTTGATGGAGATATGTCTTCTAAAGAAACAAAGTCTTTTTCAAACCAAAAAGTTTTCTTTGACTTGTTCAACTTACCTTTACCCTTAGTGTTTTTCTTCTCTAAATGACTAAGGAGATGATTAATCTCATCAAAACTGTTACTTTCAGTTTCATAAAAAATTACATCTCTGCTGATAATAAATTTTCCATTTGAAAGCAACCTATACTCTTTCTTTTTATCAGAGTATCCAATGAGGATACACTTCATACTTCATTTTTCTAATTTAGTCCTCTTTTCCTTTGGAACTAAAGCATAACATGTTGAGCCAAAAATCCTAAGATGATTTACCTTGGGTTTAAAACTGTACCAAGAATCATAAGGTGTTTTTCCATCTAAAGATGATGTAGGTGATCGATTTCTGAGATAAATTGCAGTATGGATTGCTTCAACCCAATATTTTGTTCTCAACCCTTTAAACTGCATCATATATCTTGCCATGCCCGTGAGAGTTCTTTTCATCCTTTCAGTAACTCCATTCTGCTGTGAAGTATAGGAATTTGTCAGTTGCCTCTTAATTCCATTGTCTTGAAAATAATCATTAAATTCAGTTGAAGTGAATTCACCTCCATTATCTGTTCTCAAATATGAAACCTTTTCTCTTGTTGCATTTTCAACCATGTGTTGAAAATTTACAAACTTTTCAAAAGCTTCAGACTTTGCCTTTAAAACGTATACCCATGTCATTCTACTGTGGTCATCAATGAACAATATAAAGTATCGACATCCATCGAAAGAAGATTCCATTGGACCACATATATCACTGTGAATCAACTCCAAATACTTTGTTTCTCGCCATGAGCTGGTTGGAAAAGCTTCTCGCTTTTGCTTTCCAAAAGTAAAAGCTTCACACTTGGAGTTTTCTTTCTTGAAAGTTGGAAAACCCTTTACCAAATCTTGGGACTTAAGTTTCAAGAGACTATCAAAGTTTAAGTGACCAAATCGAAAATGCCATAATCTGAATGATGACATTTCGAAATTCACTGTTGCTACAAACTCTTCCTTTCTTTGGATAACTTTTCCATTCATTCTTAGTAATTTCCCATCTTCATATCATGTCATTATTGTTTTAAAGTTATCTTTCTTTGACTTAATCTTGACCAAACCATCTTGCATGATGATTTGATGTCCAACTTGTCGGATTGTGATTAAGGATAACAATTTTTTCTTAAAAGTTGGTACATACCAAACATTTGAAATCCATTTTTCACCAATTCCAGGGAGAAATACTTTCACTGAACCTTTTCCTTGAGGTATATGAGTTGTATCATCAGCCAAATAGATGGGATTTAGTTGAACATCTTGATAATCCCAAAAATAGTCTCTGCGATAAGTCATATGTTGAGTACCTCCGGTGTCCAATATCCAATCATTTTCAAAAAAATCTTCTTGTTGAATTGCTGTAAAAACATATTCATATTGATCATTCTGGTAATCTTGATCCTCTGCATATTGATATGATTGTTGTGAATTTGAATTTGATGTCTGCTTAAACTTTGGCAATTGATCATTGCTTGTAAGACAATTTGATGCATAATGTCCCATATTTAAACATCTCTTACATCTCACTTGACTGAAATTTATGCCTCTTCCTGACTGTGCATTATTATTGGGAGGATTACTTTGAAAATTTTGTTGATTAAAATTGATATGACCTCTACCTTGACCACGACCTCTGCCACGACATCGATTAGAAGAATGATTCTAAAAATTTCCAAAAAATGATTTTCCTCTTCCTTTAGAACTTTCAACTTTAGTGAAAAGAAGATCTTCTCCTGATTGTTTTTGTTTTCCAAAAGATTTACTATGTGGAACCAGTAATTCACTATGTGAATCAAAATTCACAGTTGATAACTTATCAGTATTTGCAAAGTCTCAAGAAAATGTTTATAAGATTGAGGCTATCCATTTATCACAATGGAGACTAGAAAACCATCTTCAAGTTTAGGAAAACCACCTTTGATGATTTCCTGATGAATGTTCTTAATTCTTGAAATGTATCCTAATACATCACCATTATCTGCTAATCTTTGTTTAAGCAATTTCATTTGTATATCAACTCTATGAGATGGAGCAGGAGTATCAAAAATCTCCTTGAACATATTCCAATCAGACCATGCATCTTTGGAATTCTCAATATGTACAAACATGTGTTCAGTTACATAAGAGCACATCAAAGCAAGTGTTTTTTCATCTTTCAAATGCCATTTAGCTAAAGAATTAGAGTCAGTTGGCTTATTTTTGAGTAGTATCGCCATCAAAAATATCATGCCATAATTCATTATAGATCAAAGTGTCTTGCATGTGTCGACTCCAAGATTTGTAATTCTTGGGTCCATCTAACTTATCTGATTCTGTGAATAGATTGATTAATTTAGACATTATGGTAGATTGCCTTATTTAAATATTGTAAGTGAATAATCGACGAAACACCAAAAGAGAGACACAAGGCACCAAAAATAAGAGTACACAATCCACGCAAAAAGAGCGCTTTTAAGGGATTGACCTTTACCCTTTAAAAGTCTCGTTGGAAAAGGAGTTTGAGAGAGTATTTCACTGGACTCTTCTCAGCTCTTAACTTAAAGGTTACAATCATAACTTTTGAAATTTTATCCTTTTACAAGAATTATAGTCTTTTACAAAAAGAAAAATGTGCCCCCCCTTGAATTTAATCCTTCAATAACATGAATAACCCCTTTTGAGATAAACATTATTCATATTTTCACATAGACCTCTTATCCCTTTCTCTTATACTTTAAATAATCAGTTTTAAAGTCTATGCACATATTCTATCTCATTTATGCTTTATGATATGTTTTAAAACTTTTGAAGTTTTAATAAGAAAGGGCTCGTCTTTTTATTTGTTGCAAATACATGCAATCCAGCCATATCAAAACTGCCCACCAAAATCGCGCAGAAGAGGAACTAGATCGCACAAAAGAGGTATTTGATTTTTGTTGCACAAGTTTATGTTAGCACTGAGAGTCACCCTCTGATTGCCAGAGGATAATCCCAGCACCCATTAGAATGTTTGGTGGATGTTGGTTTTATGAGTGGAGGTCAAATGGACATAACTCAATACATGAATGAATTTAATAGAGAAATTGAACAAGAAATGCACAGGGAAGTGAGGGGCTCATTAAATTCAGTAAGTGATTTGAGTTTAAGTATGAGCATAAGGAAGGCTTAGTGGGAGAGGTGAACAATATTGCTATGGGCATCCGACTTTCAAGCATCTTGGTGAAGAAAAACTCAGGCTCAAGATCATTCCTGGACTCGAGTTTCAAACACTGAAATACGTCTCAGCAACATAATGATCAAACCTACATCACAATGTAAATACAACAAATCGACTGGATCCTCCATGCCCGAGCCTTTCAGTGTAAGAGGAAATAATATAACAAGGAAGCTGACTAATACTGGTCACAACAATACTATAATCAAACCTACATTACAATAGAACTACAACCCTCGACTGGATCCTCCATGCCCAAGTGTTTTAGCAAAGTTTTTAACAAAGAGATGAGAGAAGATGAATTCTATTAATGCGGAAGTCTCAAGTTTGATACATAGCCAGAGAACAGTGCAGGCATCAAAATATTACAAAATAGGGAGCTCTACTCAACCAGTTGACGACCTTAACAAAATCTTGAACTGATCTATTTATACTCAGATCAGTCTAAAAATTACCGAGGATGTGATCTGGTCATTCCATTCAAAGCCTTTTGTCTGCGCCTTCCTCTGTCAGACTTTGAGTATATGCCCCTGTCAGACGCAAACTTAACTCAACATGGGCCTGTAGGAAAAATCGTCCATCATGGTACCTTGGGCTGGAAACTCTATCTCCACGGCTAGATCCTCCACACCTTCTATTTATGGAGTGAGTCGAGGTTTCAACCACCACTCCTTTTTCATTAACTGATCTCGCGTCGAGATAAGGATGAGGCTTAACGCCTAGGGAGATGCCACACACTGCTCTCATATTTGACACTTTATAAGCATGTGATTGCGAGACCGTCAAAGGTAGTTTGAACCCAAACCGCTTTTGGGCTCGCAATTCACCACTAACTTCCACGTAGCTCTTACGTTATACCACGGTTTTGATTGTGGGACTGCTCAAGAATTTTATCTTTCGATCATGTTGCATCCCCGCAATGGAGCATGAACGTTGATCTGACCCCGGTCCGTGATATGGACACCTTTGCTGACTTAGCATCCCTGCTAAATTTTATCCGCTCGCCAACTCTAGGATACTCCTAACCCCTCTTAGAGATGGCGCTAATTTTGGCGCTGAACAAGAACACCTCCCAGAGGATGATCTGACATGGAGGCCTGGCGTCACTATGCTGACGTGTCGGGGACGGAAGGGTGACATGTGTCACTCGAAAATAGGCTGAAGACATATCCGAACATGCTTGAAATGAGTGCCATGTGTCAGCGCTAGATGGATGCCACGTGTCATGACTGATAAGGGTGCCACATGTATGCACTGATGGCTGCCACATACTTTGGACTTCGGAGCTCGAGAGGGGTCTTCATGTAGAGCTGGCATAAATATGTGCTCAGAGTGACGTGGTGACCTGAAATGAATGGTAAAGCTCCGAAGTGAACGATGACCGTTGATTCGGATGGACATGCAACAACGATCAATGGACTTTGGGAGAAATCACTCTGGATGAAATTGAGAGTAGAGATCTTGAAAATCCCGAAGCCCGTATTTCCGAAATAAATATTTACCATTTGATCCGGAGTGACGCGTGGTGCTTGATCTTCAAATCTGGGAGAAATCATTCTGGATGAAGTCGGGGTTGGATATGTTGAAACTCCCGAAGCCCGGATTCCTGAAATAGATATTTACTGTCCGATCCGGAGGGACGCGTGGTGCTTGATCTTCTACTCCGAAAGAAATCATTCGGGATGAAGTCGAGGTTGGAGATGCTGAAACCCCCGAAGCCCAGATTCCTGAAGTAAACTACCACCATTAGATTTGGATTGATACGTGGTGCTCGATCTGCAACTCCGAGGCTTCTGATTGATGCTAAAACTCGCGCAACTTTATGATTCCGAATACCCAAGGGCTACTAATCTGAACTTCACAAGGGATCTCTGTCATTGAAAAATAAACTTTCTTGTTTGCTTGTGTTTCAAGCCCAAAATGGACTGTTCTGAAAGTTGCGCTTTGTGCCCATGGCTGCTTCTTGTGTAAACAAAGGTTTGGATGGGTGGTTGCAGGCTTGGGAAAACAGAATGACCGGTGATTGCAACAAAAGGCGTTGATTGTTCATCCTTAGAAAAACATAAAAGCTTCAGGCTGAGACTTGTTCAGGTAAGACATCAAGGGAAACCAGGTAGCTCAAACAGGAGGGAAAAAATGACTTTACCAGTCGAAGGGAAAATTTTTAGGACCTGGCCTGTGAAAGAGAGAAAGATATGGGGAAAGGATATAGACTTAGGTATTATCAGCATGCACCTACGAACCTTGACAACTTCATTTGATAACAATTTCCATGCTATTCCTCCAGGTAACTCCCAACGCGACGATGATGCGATCTGTGGAATAACAAGATGATGCGATATGTGGTCCAAGCACCAGTCCTGCGTGGAGGCACCAAGAACAAGGCACCGATCTCCCAGATCCCGAGTTTACCAGATCGGCTGATACTTCAAACATCCATTGTGTGAGCTCTCTGCAAATCTGCAAATATTAAAGAAGTTGAAATCTGTGAATCCGAGTTGGCCATGCCTACCTCAACACACTTTTAAAATTTGACACCCATTGCATGTAATAATAACTTTATTGTGTTGCAGGAATATGTGAAGGGAGTGATCTGATTCAGATCTTCTTGGATGAAGGTCTTCTATTCATGGAATACACAGTCGTTGTTGTGCTTGGTCCCAACGACCAAATCAGATCGCAGAATATGATCTAGACAATTTCTGCAAGAATTTGATTCGAAAGGGTATTGTACGGGTTGTTGACATCAAATTTCCTTTACCTTACAAAGCACAATCATTCCTAGTCGTTCTTGTTTCAGATGCACCAGACCGTCTATCTCTAGGATCTTCATTGGTTCGATCTCCACACATTTTATGGGCATGTTAAGCACATTTTGCAGAAGCCCGGTGGGGTATTTGCATCCTAGTGCTACATAGAACCAGTTGTGAACCCAAGCGTCGACCGTGTATTCAACGATATGTACCACGCATCCGCACCCTTTTGGGACCCCGCCCGTAAATAGTGGATGATGAGTACCCAACGCTTTCCTTCCTGTTCCGAAGCATTGTACAATAGGGCTCAAAAGAAGGTATAGGTCGATTCCTTGGAGGAGGATCCACGCTGTCTCTAGAATTTCGTCAGTGGAGAGAAAAGGAAAAAATATAGGTCTGAGCCTTTGAGTTCTGTTTGTAATGAAAACAGACAATAGAGATCCGTCAGCATTGTGAAATAATACCCAATAATCTTGTCAATTTGAATAAGTACAAGGATCAAAGAGACAGGCCTGATCTGAATCTCAGATTCAATGCGGCCTTGGATCTAACGATCAAATGATAGTACTATCTTAAACACATTTGGGATCTACAACTCTAAAAATGAAATTTCCATATTTATAAACATATCTAAAGCAATTTTACAATATTAGCCCTCAAAAGAGAATAACAATGGATCTATAAGATCCGATGCAAAAAAAAATGAGCCCTCTACTTGGATTACAACCGATCTACTTGATAAATAAAGTAGATCTGATCATAAATGAATCTCTAATGACAACAAATAGAGAATATATCTGATTCAAAACTTTTTCAATCACTGAAAATAATGATTTATCTTCTCAAAATTTTCAAAACACAAACAACACTAATCAAAATAACCTTTTCCTTATTGAATTAACAAAAAAAATACCTTGGTATCGTTGTCCTTGAATTTGAAGAGATCCAGGATGATGTTTTGGAGACTTCCTTGCTTCCTCAATCCATGACCAATCCTTCCATCACCATTTCACCATGGCTCTGATACTATGTTGACAAAGTGTCCTCAGACACGTAATTTTATTAATAAGGAAAACATGATTACAATATGAAGTGAGGACTCATAATCAACTTATTAACTTCACTTGAAGAAGGCGCTTGTTTATATAACTCAACTCTAAACTAAAATCTAGGAGAACAACCGATCACATAATCACCTGAGAATGATAGGTGTCCTTTACATAGAAGGTAGGTGTCCTTATCCTAACAAACTAGAATAAATTAATTTCTAAAAACATTTATACTAGAAAATACTTATACTATAGAACTTTAGTATTATGAGGCTAACAATGCATACCTATGAATTTTGCAGCATCATTCAACTTGTCTTCTAATCTGAAACTAGACACCATATTAACAAGAAGAGGTTAGAAACTGAATAAAAAAGGTTCCATGATGAGAACAAGCTAGAAACCTTGAAATTTCAACTTTGACTACAAAATCAATTTTTACCAAAAGTCACCCTTTTGACTTTGAATTTGACCAAAAAATCAAACTTGATGTTTTTGATTGTTGAGGTCACCAGAGGGTGTGCTAGGCTAGGGAGCATTGGAATATCCAAAAATTAGGTCCAATGCTTCACTTAAGGTGCCTAAAGAGTTGGATTAGGGTTTGCTGCAGCTGCAAAATCAGAAACCATGGTTGCAACTGCAACTGGTGCTACAACGAGCTTGACAAAGAACTACCACTCTACCTTCCAGTGGTTAGACTATTTTGAAGGTAGTGTGGTCCCATAACTTGTTAGAATATTCAATGTGCTCGTTTTATCATATACAATATCACTATTGTCACCCAACCATAGGCACACAACCACCCTTGAGCACCGTAACCTTTGCTAGATAAAATGATTCTGGAAGCAACACTAGAACCAAAAGATAACCAAGAGAGTGCATATTTCTCTAAAGATAGCTCACCAGGAAGAAGATCCCAAAGCCATAAAACAAGAATAATATCCAGATACAATAGTTGCAGTTGTAGTTACCAAGTATACCACCAAGAATATCAGAATACCACCAAGAATGTGTAACACACCCGACCCCTGAGTACTCTTTTTAGGGATGGGAAATTAAAATTATTCTTTCCTTAATCATCTTGAATCCTTTCCCGAGATCTCCGTTCTCTTCTGCTCATCAAGAGTTATCTAACAACTGTTACCCTGCTCAAATTAGAGCTCTGGATTGGGAGAAATGCCCTTCCAAAGATCTTCGGGCGTTACTAGTCAAGGGCCACGTGGTGTCCACATAGGTCCATCTCATTTGTACCATCCCAAGTTCCCTGAAATTCTGGAGAGTCCCCAACGTTCCTGCATCTATGGTGGAATTCCATCGAATGTCAAATCCAACAACGAAACTTCATCCTCGTTTAACACATAAGATTAAGGGGAATTCGATGTTCGATGCTTCGACCTTGAACACCCCTTTTCTTTCTATGTGTGTATCCTCTATATTCTTGAAATCCCGAACTCCCGAAGGACCCTGAAATCATGCCACATAGCTCCAGCCTTCGGCCCATTTTTACTCATCCAAACACACCACTGCAATCTTTCGGAGTCTCGAATTCCCAGACTCCTGAAGGACCCTGAAATCATGCCACGTAGCTCCAGCCTTCGGCCCATTTTTACTCATCCAAACACACCGCTGCAATCTTTTGGAGTCCCAAATTCCCAGACTCCCGAAGGGTGCACAATTACACGTGGCGATGCATTAAACATGGAGATAGGGACATGGGGGTTCGGGCCTTCAATAGATTTAAACCCATCGTTCTGGCCTCCCAATCTTCCTGAAGTCCCAAAGTCCCGGAGTCCCGGGCACTCCACCATATTTTGGTCAAGCGAGCATGCTGCAGGGGAATGACATGCGACCAAGGGCATATATGACACGTGGCCCCATCAATGGGTGACACATGTCATGTTCTAATGGGAACATAGGGTTTGTGAAAAGAATGAATCAAGGTGACACGTGGCACATCGAACGTCGCTCCACGTCACCCTGGGTGAAATCAACCTGCCACGTCACTCCAGAATGACAACCTCCCAACGCCCCTTAATTCTCACGATCGAGATGTGTCCACGTAGATCCATATATCTACGAACTCCATTACTTTGTAACTTCAACGTTTGGGGAATCCACTATGTAACTTACTCTTTTCTCCCAGAGTGGTTAGTGCAGGGGTGACCATGGTCTATATCTAACGGTTAGAGGTAATCTCGAATGTTCCTCGAATCAACAGTCCTTGTCACTTTGCGACTTTAGTGTTCAGGGGTTCCCTCCACCTAACACTCCATTACTCCCAGAGTAGTCAATGCCGGAATAACCACGACTTATATCTAACAGTTAGGAAAGAACTTAAGGTCCCTTAGATCAATGACTCTCGTTACTTCGCGATCGTTAAGTGGGTCAGGGTTTAACAATGGGATAGATCCCACGATCACAGTTATGGAAACCACCAAATGTTAGTCAAACTCACTGGTAACCAAACCAACATGTTGCCTTCAGTCGTTTTCTAGGGTTGTGAAGTGATACATCCCGGAGCTTCGAACTCCCAGAGTTTCGAAACCAGAATAACTTCGCTCCTTTCGGGCCTAGAGAAGAATTCCAAGGTCTTGGTCATATGGGTCCTCTGACAAGTCTCGGGGATGCACACCCACCTCTTTATCATGATTTAGTGAGGGCTGTGGTCATGAGCCCTTGGTCACACCGAAGACTGGTTTGAACAAAGTGTCTTCCATTCACTGGACTTAATTTCTAAAACAAATAAAGGTATTTCTCGACCAGTACCAAAACCGTAAACTTATCCTTAGACTCATTTACATACCTTTGTCTCATATCTCTCCAGCTGCTAAGCTGAAGCAACAAAAACTAAGCTGAAGCAAAAAAAACTAAGCTGAAGCAACAAAAACCATCCAAAAGCATGGGTTCACAAAAAACAATAAGTATTTCTACTTTAATCATACAATACAATTTTTAGTCTAAGATACAAACATTCAACCATCATTTTAATTCTAGTATACATAGCATAAAAATACTTATTAGGAAACTAGAATTTGTGAAGCAACTACTGAGAAGGGTTTCTATTTCCACCCAATCGTAGGCATAGCCACTGTTGAATGGATTTCACATTGGCCACCCCCTAGCTAGACCATGATGCTCTGAGAGAGACTCTCCTTTCTTGTTCAACGACAATCGGGGATGAAGGTTACTCTCCTTCTCCCATAGGAACTTGGAAAAACAATTTTCTCTCTACCAAGCAAGGGGGTATGCAATGAGTACTTCGACTGTCAGTCGTCTTCTCTGCAACCCTATTTATCAGATTGGACTGAAAACGCTGCCAACAACTTCTTGCACCTAGAACAAACTTGTTTTTTAGTTCTCCTCTGAACCCGAGAGATGCATGCGCTCTTATCTCTCTGGAAGAATGTTCTCTCAACTCATCTCTTTGCAGATCTCCTCTGCCCACAAATCCCCTTATTTTCTTGCCTTCCTCAAAAATATTGCGTGGATCCAAATCCTCTGCTCGTGGTCAGGTCAGGAAGTCTTTCAGATGGGTACTCTACCCATCTACTCATTAACTCTTGAGGAGGAATTCCCAACTACTAGCTTGAATGGTAACTTATTTCTGGGTCAGAGGATTGTTCTCGGTCTAAGTAATTTAAATCCAGTAAGGTACTGGTCTAGTGGGGTTCATCTCAACCATTATTGGTTCCCCTCACCATCTCTCTCATATCATCGTGATCTACCTTGGAAATCCCCTTCAACATTTATGCAACACTATTTATTTTATTTAATAAAAAAAATACATATATTACCTTTTATAACAAAAAGGTTCATCAATTCCAACATCCACACATATTCAGTCTGCCCATAGTCTTTTGGCAAGTTATAGTCATATTTACAAGACCGGGGAAACACGGGTGTTACAATCCCCTCCCCCTTAAAGGAGCATCATCCTCAATGTTCTACCTGCCAATGTGCTTTGTATGTACATAAGTAAACAAAAATGGGTATGTCTATTTCATGGCATCCTCCATTTCCCATGTAGCTTCATCTGGACCAAAGTGTTTCCACTGCACCTTGACCTGTGCAATGGTTCTGTTTATGAGTGGGATTTCCTTCCTGTCTACTATGCATTGTGGCTCTGGCATAAATTCTCCCTCTGGTTCCACCTAAATCACAGACCAATCAATTATATGATTGGAATCATGTACATATTTCTTCAGTAACGAAACATGGAAAACATTATGTGCCTTCATTGTGGTAGGAAGTGCTAGTCTATATGCTACATGTCCTACTTTATCCAAAATTTCAAAGGGTCCACAATACTGAGGTGCCATCTTGGCACAAGTTCCCATTCTCAAGGAACTTTCCCTGGGCCTAACTTGAAGATACACATGATCCCTTGCTTTGAACTCTCTAGGAGTCCCTTTTCTATTTGCATAGATTTTCTGTCTATCCTGAGCTATTTTCAGATTCCGTTTTATCTGAATTACTTGTTGTTCCATTTCCTTTAGCATATCTATCCTGATTGTAATTCCGTCTATTGGGTTATTCCAACTGATTGGAATATTGCATTGTCTACCATAGAGGGCCTCAAAAGGACTAATCTTTAATGACTCTTGATAGCCATTGCTATAAGCAAACTATACCAATGGTAGGTAGTCTTCCCACTTCTTGGGATGATGCATTACATGCATCCTTAACATGTCCTCTAACACTTGGTTTACCCTCTCTATTTTCCCATAAGTTTGAGGGTGATAGGATGTACTAAAAAGCAATTTAGTTTCAAAACCAACGAACAAAGATCTTCAAAAGTTTGAAGTAAACATCGTATCTCCGTCGGATATGATTTCCTTAGGCATGCCATGCAGTCTAAATATTTATTTCATGAAAATACTGGCAATATATATTGTCTTGCAAGTCGATTTGATGGGAATAAAGTGAGCAACCTTGCTCAGTTTTTCCACAACTACCATGGTGGTGTCATTTTGTTTGGTTGATTTTGGTAACCCTGTGATAAAATCCTTGGAGATGGTTTCCCATTTCCATTCTGTGATTGGTAGGGGTTGCGACAACCCTACTGGATGCCGATGCTCTACCTTAACCTGCTGACATTCTAGACATTCAACAAAGTAATTAGCTATGTCCTTTTTCATTTTGGGCCAATAAAATAGTTTCCTAGTGACTGTGGTCATCTTCTAATAACCAAGATGTCCGGTATATGGTCTTTTGTGTAGTTCATCCATTATGAACCTCTTCAAGTCGTCACGATTTGGAATATACAACCTACCTTTGTAAGTTAGTAGGCCATCATTCAACAATTGATAACCCTTACACTTCAACCCTGAGGGCTCTAGCTCTAAGTATGATTTCACAGTCTTGAAAAATGCATTTGTTTCTTGTGCACTTTTCACTCTCTCCTTGATGTCTGATTCACAAGTGCTTACAACTGCGAAGCGAATTACTTTCATACTTCTACCAAGGGCATCGACCACCCTATTTTGTTTTCCTTTGATATGTTTGATTTCAAAATCAAACTCACCAAGGATATCTGTCCATATAGGTTGTCTAAAATCAAGTTTTGGTTGATCAAACAAATATCTCAACCCACTATGGTCTATCATAAGAAAAAATATTCTACCTAGGAGGTAATGCCTCCACATTTTTAAAGCATGTACTATGGCAACCAACTCCAAATCCTGGGTCACATAATTTATTTCATGTTCATTCAATTTTCTGGATTTGTAGAAAATCACATGTCCTTCTTTCATAAGGTCTCCCCCGAGCCCTTCCTTGCAGGCATATGTACACACAAGGAAGTACTTGCTTGGGTCTGCAATCTTCAACACAAGTGCATTGGTTAGAAGGTATTTCAGTTCTTTGAATCTCTCTTCACATTCTAATGTTCAAATGAATTTAACTCCCTTTTTTTGAAGGAAGGTGATTGGGTAACCAATCTTGGAGAATCCCTTTATGAACCTTATATAGTATCCTGCTAGGCCCATAAAGGATCTGATATCAGATAAATCCTTTGTTTTAGGCTAGTCCATAATGGATATAATATTTTCGGGGTCAACTGCCACTCCTTCTTCAGAGATAACATGGTCTAAGTAATGGAATTTTTTTTGGAAAAAGTCACATTTACTAAACTTAACATAGAGCTGATGTTCTCTTAGCACTAGCTTGAGATGTTCTTCGTTCTCTTCCCTACTCTTAGAATAGATTAGGATATCATCAATGAAAACCAATAAAAATCTGTCCAAGAATTTACTGAGTACATTATTCATTAAGCACATAAAAGTGGCTAGTGCATTGGTAAGCCCGAATCACACCACCACAAATTCATAGTGACCATATCTTGTCCCAAAGGCTGTTTTGTGGATGTCTTCATCCTTAATTTGGACTTGATGGTATCCATACATCAAGTCAATCTTGGAAAAAATTGTAGCACCCCTTAACTTGTCAAACAAGTCATCGATCATTGGCAAGGGATACTTATTCTTAATGGTCATCTTATTGAGTTGTCTTTATTATAAGCACAACCTAAGTGTGCCATCCTTCTTTTTCACAAACAAGGTTGGTGCTCCCCATGGAGATACACTAGGTCGAATGTATCCCTTGTCCAACATATCCTTTAGCTGCATTTTGAGCTCAACTAGCTCTGGTATACTCATTCTATAGGGTGTTCTGGACACTGGCACCGCTCCTGGTACAAGTTCTATTCAAAAGTGAACATCTCTTCTTGGAGGTAGACCGGGTACCTCTTCTGGAAACACATATTTATACTCTCTTAATATGGGATGGTCCTCTAGGATTGGTTTATTGTTCTCAACAAAGTTCAACACTTGTATTTCATATAAAGGACATCCTTTTCTGCAATACTTCTTCACTTTAAGGGATAATATTTGTCTCATCGAGACATGATTTTGAATCCCTTGTAGGGTTATTTTTCTTCCTTTTGCATCTTCACACTCCAAAGTTTTATTGTAACAATCCAACTTGGTTTTATGGGTAGCCAACTAGTCCATGCCAATTAGCAGGTCATAAGATCATAAAGGGAGCATAATTAGGGTTTCTTGGGTGGGTAATCCATTCATAATGAATTGACATGTTGGTATGACCTCTGTTACTTTTCTTTTGGTTCCAGTTGCTAGTTGTACCAACCATGATTTAACATGTTTTACTTGTTACAATTTACATTTCTGATCCAGATTTTATGAGAAGAATGAAATGAATACAAATTATTAAAATATGCTTAACACAGAATAATAGAGATATAGTAAAACTAGTTTTCTATTCAATAAGGAAATAAACTAAAACTACAAAATGCAGCGGAAAACAAGCTTGCTGGAATGGTGGCGACTTATCTCTGAGAAGAGATGTGACGACTGTGCTCATTCGCAAGAAGATGATTACAATGAGCCTCTGAAGGCATTTTTAAAATAAAAAAGAATGTCAAAAACCCTAGACATCCAAAAACCTAACCCTAGGAGATGAAGCGCCAAAATTCACGTGGGCCCCGTTTGGGTAAGTTAGTACATCAACTTCCCGGGGTCGTAACTTTTGTATACGATCTCCTTTTGAGGCACACAATAACCCTTTGGAAAGGTATCGTCGATGAGATTCATTTTTGGGGCTCAATAAGAGTCTTCAACTATCATTGAGAAGCTTGATACCTAAAAACCTTCATTTAGCCCCTCAAAATGGCCCCATAAGTTAAAAACTGCTAAAAATAGTAAATTGCCAAAATTGCCAGAAAATTGTTTTGAACGAGTTGGAAGAGGTGGGTGGCCACCGATATCCACCTGGATCAATCCTCCATCCTTAGGAAGAAATGGTCTCCATTGTGTTGAGTTCCCCCATCATATGAATAAATTTCTGCTGAATTTGGCCCCGGGTGAGCCACTTGCCTTGGTGCAGGAGCTGCCTTGCTTTCACGACTCGATAAAGCTAGATCCTTTTCTATCGAGTGCCCTTGATCTGTGTGTCCACAATATGATCACTGGATTCCTGTTTCATGTAGTTAGGGTTGAGATCTGTTGGTGTCAACTGCTTTTCTATCTCTGAGGTGTCCAATAATGGTGGGAAATATGGCCAAAGGAGAGCCACGTTGAAGACTGGGTGCAGGCCAAGGAAAGGGGGAATGTTGAGCTCAAAATCATTGTCACCCCAAACCTTGGTGATGGTGTTTGACCCATAACGGGGTGGGAGAAGCTTCTGATGGGGCCCTGTAAGGTGTTCTTTCTGCAAGTGCAACCAAACTTTGTCTCCCACCTGAAACTTATGTGGCACTCGATGTTGATAATGACGCTGCTTGTACTTGGAATTAGACTTCTGTAGAATATCCTGAACCTATTGGTGGGTGTGCTGGATCCACTCAATGAATCGGGTGTCTTTGTCAGCTTCTGGTGGAGCAGGGGATGAGTCGACCGAGGTGGTCACCAGGGGTAGTGCAACATCCATGGGGCGCAATGGTTGGAATCCCAACCCCACCTGAAAGGGGCTGTGGCTAGTTGAGCTATGTAGGGCTTGGTTGTAGATATGCTGAAAATAGGGAAGACTCTCATCCCATGTGCGGATTTTTTTTGAATTGTACATGCGTATGATATGTACGATCATCTGATTGGCAACCTCAGTTTGGTCATCTGTTTGGGGGTGGAAGAAATTGGATTTGGTGAGCTTGGTATCCAACAGTGACCAGAGGCTCGACCATAATGTGCCGAGGAAAAGACTGTCATAGTTTGAGATAATGGTTTGTGGGATCCCAAAATGTAACCATACTCGTTCAAAGAAGAGTTTGGCAGTGGCTTCTGCTGTGATGTTCTTCTTGAGAGCGGCTAGAATCGCCATCTTGGAAAAGTGATCAACAACCACAAAACATAGTCATTTCCCCTCTTAGTGGACGAGAGGCCCGACATATAGTCCATTGATATGGATTCCCATGGTCTGTCAAGAGTAGGAAGAGGCATGTACAAGCCCTGTTTTTTAGTGGTCGGTTTGGCAATAGTGCAGGCGGTGCAGGACATGATATACTTGCCGACATCCTGTCGAAGTTTTGGCTAGTAGAAAATTTTCTACAACACTGTCACTTTATTTTCGACGCTAAAGTGTCCTGCTACCCAAATGCAGCGAGCTTCCAAAATCAGCTTCACGTGCTCACTTGATAAAACACAGAGATAGCCTAGATCGCACAAAAACTGATCTTGAAGATGGAAATTAGCGACCACTGAGTTGGCGTCCAACATTTGGTAGGTGGTGGAGAAGTTAGGGTCTGTCTCGTAGAGGTGGGGCCATCTGGAGGTCTCGTGGCCGCAAGAGTCTAGCACCGTGGTGAGTGCCGTGATTTGAGGTTGACGGAGGCAATCATCAACTCGGTTGGTACTTCTTGTTTTATACTTCATGTTGAGGTGGAACTGCTGTAAGTATGTGTACCACTTCTGATGGAGGTCATTCTACAATTTTCCTTTGGTTTGCATGAACTGTAGTGGCTTGTGATCAGTGTGGATGACTGTATCCTTCCCAAGAATGTAATTTCTCCACTGGCGGTAGGCTTTCACAATGGATTACATTTCTTTGTCGTAAATAGGGTACTTAAGGACAACATCTGATAGTGTCTCACTATGATATGCCATGGACTATCCGTGTTGAGTGAGAACGACTCCCACAACATAGTTTGAAGCATCTGTCTCGATCTCAAAGGTATGTTGCAGGTCTGGTAATGAAAGTACCAGGGATGAGCACAAATGATTATTCAAGTCATTGAAGGCTTGTTGTTGGGACAAGCCGCACACAAATTTTTCCTTACCGCCACCCCTGGTTACTTGGCTGAGGGCCCATGTGATATGAGAGAATCCCAACACAAACCTGTGATAGAAATTGGCGAGGCCCAAGAAGCTCTGAAGTTTAGTGAGTGTGGTTGGAGCTGTCCAGTCACAGATGACCTGGATATTAGCTAGATCCACATGCACACCATGCCGATCAACAATGTAGCCTAAGTAATGGACCCTGTCCATACCGAAGGAGCATTTTTCTAAGTTTGCATATAGTTTGTGCTGCTGTAGGGTGTGCAAAACCTACTGAATATACTGCAAGTGTTCCACCCAAGTATAACTGTAGATGAGGATGTCATCCAGATACACCACTACAAAATTATTGGTGAAAGGTCTTAGGATATCGTCCATCATCCTCATAAAATTTGCTGGAGCATTTGTTAAACCAAAGGGCATGACCAACCATTCAAAAAGACCTTCTTTTGACTTGAAGGTGGTCTTCCATACATCTGTCTGTTCTATTGGGACCCGATGGTAGACAAACTTCAATCAATCTTACTGAAGTATTTGGCCCCCATGAGCTGATCAAGGAGGTCATCAATTCGGGAAATCGAGTACCGATTTCAGACTGTGATTTTATTCAGGGCCTGGTAATCAATGCAGAGTCGCCAGGTCCTATCTTTCTTATGCACCAACACGATTGGGCTCCCACAAGGCGATGAGCTGGGACGTATGTGCCCCTTGTGGAGAAGTTCTGAGATCTACCTCTTGATCTCCTCATTTTCTAATAGAGAGCAGAAGTAGC
Source organism: Picea glauca (assembly GCA_000966675.3). NCBI lineage: Eukaryota > Viridiplantae > Streptophyta > Pinopsida > Pinales > Pinaceae > Picea > Picea glauca. Next base: position 633,095 of record JZKD02S1673894.1, read on the forward strand.
CAGGCCCATTGTGTAGTGGTGCGCCTGTGGTCAGATCGATGGGATGCTTAACCTGGAAGTGCAGAGGTACCCCGATAAGAGAGGAGAAGATATCTGAGTATTCTTCCATGGCCTTATCCACTTGCTTCTATTGTGTGGAGAGATCGACTGTGAAGGCCTTGGATGTGGCTGCGATATTTCGCTCACTTTGAGAGAAAATCAAGAAGAAGACAAATTTCCCGGTCTGAGAGATGACCTTCCTACATTTCTTTGTAGATATCAAGGAAATAACACTAGGAGGGACTGCCTCAGGTATCTTGTACAATTTCCTCTTCAAAGTAATAATAACACTACGAGGCCTAGACTCATATACATCATGACGTTTCCATAAATAAGGCTTTCCCAAAATAACATTACAAACTTCAGGAGGAGCAACATCACACAATACCTCGTCTTTGAAGGGCTTGATGCCATATGACAGTCGACACTGTTGGCTGATGCAGAGATCACTTCCTTGGTAGAGCCATCCAATGGTGTAGGGTTATGGGTACGACGTTGTCGGCAGGGCCAACCACTTGATGACCTCTTCTGAGATGAGGCTCTTCTGTCTACCACTATCAACAATGAAGTGCAACGGGGTGCCTTTTACCCATATCTGTGAATGGAAGAGGCGCTCACCTTCTTATGGCTTATCTAGTTCACTAGGATGGAGCTTGGTGGTAGCAACGGTGGCACTGGGTTCTGTGTCAATGATCTGTCTTCCCCTTTCTGGTTCTGACTCAGAGTCAGAACCCACATCTGATTTAAAGTGTTTCACTTCGGCCACTAGCGACTTCTTTGAGTGGAAGTCAACAGTGTTATTCCAAGGATCTTATGGAAGTTGCACCACTTCCCAATATCTTTCTTTGTCTTTCTGGTGTTCTTCTTTGCTTGCAGTTTGGACTGGTTGTCTTCATACCATCCATATTTTCTGTATCCTTTATTCTGTGGGTTGGGGCCGCCCCTTCTTGGCTTTTGCTGTGAGGGGTTCCCAGGCCCAAATTGACGCCTCTTTTGTTTGAGCTTCTGCTTGATTTTGACGAGATATCGATAGGCCGCGCCCAAGGACGAGATGTCCAGAAATTCCATTTTGGTCTGGATGTATCTATGCAGAGCACCTTGATACTTGAGCACCAGATTTTGCTTCGAATATTTTATACCCGACTTGGTGCACAAGGTATGGAAGATATTTGTGAACTTTGGCACTGCTTGGTCTCTTTCTTGCCGCAGTGTGGTCCATTTGGTATACAAGTTGTCATAACTTTCGACATGGTAGTATTGTTCCTTAATAGCATCCCTGAAGGATTCCCAGGTGGCCACGACTGTAATTAATGAGGGTTACTCTGTTTCCTTTTGGTCACATAAATTTTCCCACCAATATTTGACATGGGGAACGGCTTTGAGGAGTGCAAAAAAAATCTTTTCTCTATTCGAAAAATTATGGAAAAAAAAAACCCTTATAGTAGATTCAACCACTTGCCTACAACATCTACGTCTATCTGACCTTCAAATATAGGAATATCAAAGTTTATTTGTACCTTGTAGGGGGCGACGCCTCCACCCGAGGAAGATGCGTCGCCTGTTGGTAGCCATCGAAGGATTTACGCAAAACTATCCATCATCTTGTTCCTCTGTTGCGTGAGGGATTCCTCAAGAAAGTTTTGAAATGATCTCCTATCCCATAATATTTATTTTCTCCTACCATGAGAGGTTGCTTGGGCGTGCAATATCTTTTGTCCTCAAGAGAAACAATCTCAAGACCCAATTCTTTGTACCTTGACCTTGTTGGGGACATGCATTAAGACGACAAGGAGCAGACCGATATGATACCACTGATCCAGATTTTATGAGAAGAACGAAATGAATACAAATTATTAAAATGTGCTTAACAAAGAATAACAGAGATACAATAAAACTGGTTTTGTATTCAATAAGGAAATAAGCTGAAACTGTAAAATGCAGCGGAAAACAAGCTTGCTGGAATGGTGGCGGCTTATCTCTGAGAAGGGATGTGACGTCTGCGCTCATTCGCAAGAAGATGATTACAATGAGCCTCTGAAGGCCTTTTTACAATAAAAAGGAATGACAAAAAACTTATACATCCAAAAACCTAACCCTAGGAGATGAAGCACCAAAAGCCATGTGGGCCCCGTTTGGGTAAGTTAGTACATAAACTTCCTGGGGTCGTAACTTTTGCATACGATCTCCATTTTAGGCGCACGATAGACCATTGGAAAGGTATCGTCGAGGAGATTTATTTTTTGGGTTAAATAAGAGCATTTAAATGTCATTGAGAAGAATGATACTGAGAAACCTTCATTTAGGCCCTCAAAATGACCATAGAAGTTAAAAACTACTAAAAATAGTAAATTGCCAAAATTGATAGAAAACTGTTTTGAGCGAGTTGGAAGAGGTGGGTGGCCACTGATATCCACCTGAATCAATTTCTCAATAATTTGAGGGGAAACATAACTTAAATTAAAACCAATTTCATTAAAATGGAAACTAGCTGGTTGGTAATCATACCTTCCATATCCACCACTGAAGCTTGGTGGTCAACTTGTCTATTATCCAAGGATTCATAGATTTGTGGCATGCTCCTAGCCACATCATTGACTGTGGTAGCCTATTGGACGTATTAGACCCTCCTATTTTTTTATTTTCTATGTGGACAATCCCTCAACAAATATTCTTCTCCACAACCCCAACATTTCAAAGGCTCTCTCTTTGTGTTATCATTCTTACCTGGGGCTACTCCAAAGGGTTTAATACCACTATGAGATGGAAAATTCTGTTGATATACAATTATAGTAGGAAGGTTCATCTTAGAACGTTTCCCATGGTTCTTAAATTTTGGGGATTTAAACCCCTTCTTCTTGAATCCCGAATTACTTTTCTTCTTCTAGTCCTCATGAGGTTCTGTCTTATTCTTGATTTTCTCATAGCAATACCTTGCTTTCTGGATAGTATATTCTAAGGTTTTTGGCTCATCAAATTCAATTTCGTCCTGGAAGGACTGAGGCAGTCCACTAATAAATCGTTGCATATTTACCTTTTCATCCTTTATGTAGAGAACATATCTTATCAACTCAAGAAATTTGTTGATATACTCATCTATTGTGAGTTGTCCTAACTTGATTTCATATAACTCCTTGGTCTTCCCATTAAAGTATTTCTCTTACAGATACTTCTTCTTGAAGTATTTTTCAAATTGTTTCCATGACAAATCCTTCTCATGGATTCCTTTCACATTCCTAAGGTCCTCCCACCAAATGGATGCCTTTCCATTCAGGTTGAAAATGGATATTCAAGCCTTTAAGTTTTTAGAGTAGTCATGGAATTTGAAGTACTTCTTCAATCCTAGTAGCTAGACTTTGGCTTCTTCCCCCTTCTTAATTTCTCCATCGAAAGTGGGTGGTTTGGATTTCTTAAATTCTTCAGGGTCATGGCTCTTGGAAGGTTTCCTCTTATTTCTTTTCCTCTGCGAATGTGAACTAGTTTTTCTACTAGAAGATCCCTTGGAGATGTCAGTTTCCTCACCAACAAATTCTTCCGTTGAGTGTCTCTTGGCTCCATCTTGGGCCTTCTTTGAGGTGCTCCTCCTTGTGTGGCCACTTTCAGGACCATGCTTTCATATTTCAGGTGGACTTAGAGTTTTCTTAGTATGATGTCTGTCCACATGACTAGTTGCTGGTCCATGTTGCAGCTGTCTTTGTATATCTGATATGATTTGCAGTAGGACTAGATTAATTTCATTTTTCTTTTCCTGTTCTTTTATCAACCTTTCATTGTCATCCTTACAACTCTGAAATTCTTCCATGAGGATTCTTACGATTTCAACCAAATCTGGAGGTGTTTCCACCGCCCTCCTCTCACTAGGCTCTTCCTCTCAATTGTGGGAGCTTTCCCCCAACTCATGGTATGTCACCATCCTTTACGCTGCAGTTTTCCTGTTTTCCACTGACTGCTTGAGTGCTGATAAAACATTTTATATTAGTTAATTACCTACTAGTTTAGGAACAATACATACAATTTATAAGGTGAAGTCAGGTTCTTTATTTGGAACACAATTCAAAATTTCAGAACATAAACAACAACATAAAGTCTCATTCCTCTCTTTAGTCGTGGCTTAATTAGGTCTCTTATGAAAGGGGTAAGGTAGGGTGTTACCCTTAAACATTCTCTAACAATATTTTTAAGTGACTCGTTCATGAGCCAAAGCAGGCCAAGTGTTGTTTCCTTCTCTGATACCAATTTGTAACACACCTGACCCCTAAGTACTCTTTTTAGGGATGGGGCATTAAAATTTCGCTTTCCTTAATCATCTCGAATCCTTTCCCAGGGATCTTCGTCCTCTTTTTATCATCCAAAGCTATCTAACAACTGCTACCCTTCTCAAATCAAAGCTCTGGATTGGGAGAAACTCCCTTCCAAATCTCTTCAGGGGTTATTTATCAAGGTCCACGTGGCGTCCATCTCATTCGTACCACCAAAATTTCCCCGAATTCCCAGAGAGTCCCCAACATTCCTGCATCTATGCTGGAATTCCATTGATTGTCAAATCAAACGACGAAAATTCATCCTCGTTTAACACATAAGATTAAGGGGAATTAAATGTTTCTTTCTATGCGCGTATCCTCCAGAGTCTCGAAATACTGAACTCCCGAAGGACCCCGAAATTGTGCCACATAGCTCCGACCTTCGGCTCGTTTCAACTCATCGAAACACACCACTCCAATCCTCCAGAGTCCTGAAGGGTCTAAACTTACATGTGGTGACACATTAAAAGCAAAGATAGGGACAGGGGGTCTAGGCCTTCGACCGATTTAACCCCAATGTTCCATCCTCCCAATCTTCCTGAAGTCCCGAACTCCCGGAGTACTGGTTATTCCACCATATTTTGGTCAAGTGAGCATGCTCCAGGGGAATGACATGCGGTCAAGGGCATATATGACACGTGGCTCCATTAATGGGTGACACATGTCACTTTCTAATGGTCACATAGGGTCTGTGAAAAACAAGAATCAATGTGACATGTGGCACGTCAAATGTGGCTCCACGTCATCCTGGGTGACGTCAGCGTGCCACGTCACTTCGGGCTGATAACCTCCCAACGTCCCTTAATTCTCACGGTCGAGATGTGTCCACGTAGATCAATAGATCTATGACCTTCGTTACTTCTTAACTTCGACGTTCACATAATCGACTATGTAACTTACTCTTTTTTCCCAGAGTGGTCAGCACCAGGCTGGCCATGGTCTAGATCTAACGGTCATAGGTAATCTCAAATGATCCTCAGATAAACAGTCCTTGTCACTTCACAACTTTGGTGTTCGGGAGTTCCCTTTGCCTAACACTCCATTACTCACAGAGTAGTCAACGCCAAACTAATTGCGACTTGGAGATCTAACAGTCAGGAAAGACCTTGAGGGCCCTTTTATCTACTACTCGCGTTACTTCGCGACCGTTAAGTGGGTCAGGGTTTAAAAGTGGGACAAATCCCATGGTCACAGTTAGGGAAACTGCCAGATGTTAGTCAACCTCGCTGATAACCGAACCAACAGTTTGCCTTTGGTCGTTTTTGAGGGTTGTGAAGTCATACATCTCGGAGCTCTGAATTCCCGGAGTTCTGAAGCCAGAATAGCTTCGTTCCATTCGGGCCTAGAGAATAATTCCTAGGTCTTGGTCATATGGGTCCTCTGATAGGTCTCAGGGCTACACACCCACCTCTTTACCGTGATTTAGTTAGGGCCGTGGTCATGAGCCCTCGGTCACATAGACGACTGGTTTGAATGAAGCGTCTTCCATTCACTGGACTTAAGTTCTAAAACAAAGAAAGGTATTTCTCGACCAATACCAGAAATGTAAACTTATCCTTAGACTCATTTACAAACTTCATCTCATATCTCTCTAGATGCTAAGCTAAAGCAAACATAAACCATCCAAAAGCATGGGTTCACAAAAAACAATAAGCATTTCTACTTTAATCGTAGAATATAATTTTTAGTCATAGACACATACATTCAATCATCATTTCAATTCTAGTATACAAAGCATAAAAATACTTATCAGGAAACCATAATTCATGAAGCAAATGCTGAGAGGGGTGCCTGTTTCCACCCAACCGTAGGCACAACCACTCCTGAACAGATTTACTATTGGCCACCCCCTAACTAGACCATGATGCTCTGAGAGAGAATCTACTTTCTTGTTCAGTGATATTCAGGGACGAAGGTTACTCTCCTCCTCCTATAGGAACTTGGAAAAACAATTTTCTCTCTACCAAGCAGGGGGGTCTACAACGAGTACTTCCAAAATCACTAGTCTTCTCTGCAACCCTGTTTATCAACTTGGACTGAAAACACTGCCATCATCTTCTTGCACCTAGAACGAACTTGTTTTTCAGTTCTCCTCTGAACCCGAGAGATGCATGCGCTCTTCTCTCTCCAGAAGAATGGTCTCTCAACTCATCTCTTCACATATCTCCTCTGCCCACAAATCCCCTTCTTTTCTTGCCTTCGTCAGTAATATTACATGGGTTCGAATCCCCAGCTCGTGGTCAAGTCATGAAGTCTTTCATATGGGTACTCTGCCCATCTCCTCATTAGCTCTTGAGGAGGACTTCCCAACTACCAACCTGACTGGTAACTTATTTCTGGGTCAGAGGATTGTTCTGGGTATAAGTAATTTAAATCCATTAAGGTATTGGTCTGGTGGGAGTCATCTCAGCCATTGTTGGTTCCTCTAACCATCTCTCTCATAGCATCATGATCTACCTTGGCATTCACCTTAAGTAGTTATGCAACACTATTTATTTTATTTAATAAAAAAATACATACATTACCTTTTATAACAAAAAGGTTCATCAATTCCAACATCCACACATATTTAGTGTGCCCATAGTCTTTTGGCAAGTTATAGTTATATTTACAAGTTTGGGGAAACATGGGTGTTACAAAATGTCAACAATAATACCACCAAGAGATACTAGAAGGTAGGCCGCACATCTTAGGCTAGATGGCGCTAGAGAGAGAGACCAAGAAACACCCTAGAAGAGCCACCTTCCATCCTTGCAGCTGAAACTCCAAACTTGCACCATAATTGAGAGAGTGAGTGAGGTGAGTGAGTACAAATGAGCTAGAGTGCCCTCTATTAATACTGGTTCTTGTCACTTTTTTGGGCCTACTTGTCCTTTTAGAGGCTAATACTTTAATATTAATTCTTTTATTGAGCTGACTTGTATTTTAGGGTTTCTACACATCTGTTTAGGGTTTCTCTTGCTTCCAGAATTATCTATTCTAGCCAAAGGTTACACATGGAGGTTAATACCTCCCACAACTACCATAATATCAACATAAGGTTTGGGTTTCCAGAAACCTTTGCGAGCTCCAATTCTGTTTCAGAGACTTCACTCTACTTCTTCCTTTGAAAATGCGTTTTGTCTAGAGACAAAGAAGCAACGGTTGCAACTGATTTTCAAAGGAGATTGTGCATACCAAAAGAATTAAGAGATGACTACTCATCGCCAGATGGAGAATCCTTCGCATGAGCATCCCTGCCTTTTGATTTGCCACCCTGCCCGAGGTCCGTCGCAGAGAGATGGAGCTGCATGCCAACCAACCTTTCCTTAAATTATTCATGTGTATGAAACAAAGAGGTGTCATCCAGACTGAAGTCGTAATCGATCTTGTCCTCTTCCCACGTCGACATGATAAAGGAGGAAATGACATGTGTTCATTAGAAAGAGGGAGAAAGGGAGGAACGGGGAAAAGGAGCAGGGAAGTGAGGAGAAACGAGACCAACAAAAAGGAAACCGGGAAGGGTGACCGAGAAAAACTCACTCGACCCTGTGGTCCTAGCACTCGAGGATACGAAACATAACTCCATTAACAATTATACATATACATTTATACATCACAATTATGTATGTTCTATCACTTTCCTATCCTATAACACTATATGCTTGTCATGTTTATAGAAGTGTGGTTAATTTAATAAGAAGTATTAGCCACTACTTAGGATGTAGTTTCAACCTTCCATTTTATTAAAAATTCTTAACTAATGAAGAGGTATCAATGTGATATCAACCCACCGTATATCTTCTTATCAACTCTCCATCTTCTTAAATACCTAAGCTAATGAGGAGGTATCAATTCGTCCAGGGAAAACACTATGAAAATAAACTAACATGAAATTAATACGAGTAACATGGGTGAACAATAAATCAATTCTTAGTTTAGGTCGTACCTATATTGAAGGCACATGAAAGGGTATTCCAACCATTGTTTTGTTCAGTGATGAATCGTGTCATGATATAGACTTGTAAACTAACATTCAAAAACATAAGCACAAAGAGTTAAGCTAAAAACAAAGAGATATTAATATATTTCAATTTTTCCAACTATAATCAGTAACATTTACTTTCAACCCTAAGGCAAAGAGAAATTAAAACCTTTTATCTTTCCAACTATAACATAATAAATACTTTATTAAACCATGCTCCTTAAAAAAAAATTATGTTCTCAACATAAAAACAACAAAATGAATTAAGATTCATAATTCATTGCTTGTAACATAAAAGCTATGCTATGAAAGTTGTAAGAACTTTTATAGATACTTTCGTCATGCACAATAGGATTAAACAACACATTATTATTGTACAAGAGGCTATATTTCTTGTACTCATAACTTTGCCAACTCTATTTCTCTTCTAAGGATAGAGACTACATGACCCAACCCTTATAGAACCTTTATGCATATAAAGTTTATATTTGTAAGCTCATCTTACAATGGTATATTTTCATGTTGGGATTTCTTCCACATTAATGTATTTATATTTATTTTATGATATGTGGAAGGTATTATGAATTTTTTTACATAGATACCAATTGTTTAACAAAATATTTTATGGGAAAAGTTTGAAACTAAGGAATATAGGATATGGAAAAACATGAGTCAATATGTGGCTTTTGTCCACTATTAGGGTTGTTACCTTTGCAACCTATAAACTTAAAGAATAGTTGTTGTCATTGACGTGGATAAAAGAAATGGATGAATGATCAAGTAAGCATTTGAAAAGGATGTAGAGGGCTTTCAAACCCTAGTTGTAGAGGTTTCCAAATAGGGGAAACGACCTCAAACAAAAAATTAGCGATTAGTAAGGAAGCTCACAGAGGTTCCATAAATCAAAATATCAAACCCATCTTCCAAGGAAAACACTTTGATTGAAAATTTTATTGGGCAATGACCAAATAACAAGTTGGTAAGTGAGCTCTAGTTCATAAAATAGAGGATTTATCTTAATATAAGGGTCATTGATTTTTTTCTTTGTTGTCAGGGCTATATTATCTTTTTGTTCAAGTTCAAGGAGGATTGTGACTTAATATTTAGGACCGAACCCTATTTCATGGGCCCCTGAGGCTTGTATGTGAACCTATAGACATTAGATTTTAACCCTTAAGAGGATCACCCCAAATCGATTCCAATATGGGTATTCCCTCCATACCTATCATTGATTTTCTAGGATGACCCCATCTTTCGAGTGATTGGAAACAACATCAACAAATTCCTAGACAAAGCGATGTTAAAGGCAAGTCTATGTGCATGTGAGTGAATATGCGTTAAAGTAGACTTATAGAAGGGCCTTATTGAGGCACTAAAACTGAGACTAGTTGGTTGATGCCACCTCCACGATCTAGACTATGAGAAACTCTCTTTTAAGTGCAACAGGTTTCATAAATATGGCCATTTTTCAAAACATGTAAAAGGGTTTTGTTGCCTCTACTAGATTAGTGAAAGGAAGAACAACCCATGCAAATAATTAATAGGCGCAAGAGAAGAAAACCTCCTTTGCAAGTCAATTATTCCAATGCCCCTACATCAATAATAAACTAACAACCCCCACTCCAACACATCCAGTCAAAATCTCATACCTCATTGACACCCTCAACAAATCGCTATGAGATTCTAAGTGAGGAGGAACATCCAAAAAATAAAGAGGAGATTCCATAGGAGGTGAATGACCAAGATGTGCATGAAGAAGCAAAAGAATCTTAGAGGGAAGGGGATGAGCAAGAGCCAGAGCCCGTTGGCGAGGATGCCCTTCCGATTCAAGAAGAAATAAAGACAAGAGGAAGCAAGGGGGAACTTCGAACACCAACATATGTTGGATAAGTAAGCAACTTAACACTCCACCACTTGCAATTGGCAAGAAATCCAAGAAATAGATTCAAGAAAGTGAAGGGAACTTAAATGAAGAAATGGGATCTCAATGCTCACTTTCCAAATTATTCTACATGATGGGAATTTGAGACAAGGCATAAGTATGTACTTTTGAAGTATTTTTCTCTGTAAACATTTTGTGAAGCAACTCACAAGCATTCAAAGTAGCCAAAGTTAATTGGGGTCAACCATTTTATAACAAGTTGTACGGGGATGACCACAATTCCCCTACTTTTGTTGCACAGAGAGAAGGGAGATGCATTCTACAACTGAGTATTGAAGAGATTGTAACATCCTTCCCATGTCCATAATGCTAATATGAGCATGTTGATCTAATAGAATATATTAATATAGTAATAATAAATTTAAACACCTAGAAATTTGCATCTCAATTATTTTATGGATCTCTGTCGATAAACTTAATAAATACATACTTAAAATGAACCTAGGTTATTGTCATACAACCAATAAGTATTATTGTAAAAAAAAATAAATCTATAAAATATTACATATACCAAAAACTTTATCCATATGAAAATTAATTTTATGATGATATACCTAAACTAATCTAATAATGTTCTCTCAAATTTTATAATAACATATATTATCATTATCATCTATATGTTTATAAATCTTAATTAAAATAATCTTCTATAACATAATTTATAAATCTTAATTGAAATCATCTTCTATATCATACTTTGTATTTTGTAATTCTCTCCATTTGTTATTTGTGATTATTATTTAACACATTAACATACTTAATCTTAGTCAATATAATTATTTTCTTTTAATCTTTTCATTTGTTTCATATCATATTAATCAAAATTGATGTAAATTGACTATTCAAGTGTGATTGAATATTAATCAAAAAATCTAATAAGTTAAAAAAAAAATCATCAAAATATTCAATAATTAAACCTTAAACATGATAAAAATTTGAAATTTTGTTGTTTTGCAAAATTAACCAATTTTAAACATAAACAAATTTGGAAATTTAATATATTTCAATATTATGAATAATAAACTTATTATATCAAATTATTATCCACAAATTATCCACAAATCAGATAAACTTAAAAGTATAAAATTTTAAAGATAAATATTATGGACTTTACAATAAAGCATTTAATATTATATATATTGCAATATATATCATTCATTCAATCTAAACTATTTACTAATATAAACTTGAAAATATAAAATTTTAAAGATAAATATCATGAACTTTACAATAAAGCATTTAATATTATATATATTGGAATATATACATTCATTCAATCTAAATTTATTTTAGTTTGAAAAATATAATATAACATTTGATCTGTGTTGGGTTAAGAATGTATAACAATAATAATAATAATAATCTATTTTTAAGGTCACGATCAAGTCAGCACATCAAATTGGTGTATGAGACCCCTTTGTTTGTAAACCCTACCCTTCTCTGGATTTGAACCTGTGATCTCTTAAAAGAAAACACATGTTCTTAACCATTAAGCCCACTCATTAATAACTAACTTCAAATAATAAACTTCCAAAAACTCAATTATGAAAAAAATTTAAAACTTTACTTGTTTAAAAACTTGTTATCTCAAACTTTCAGTGAAAAGTTTATAACAAATTTATCTGGTGTTTAAAGTTTGCCTGCTCTGCTCTGAGACGACTGGAAGCGACGAGTAAGAGGACAATGAACGTGGCAGCGCGTTGAATTCATCTCACAGCGCACTACATACTTCATGACTTATACTCTTTTTCTTAGGTTTAGACTTATACTGTTTTGCTTAGGGTTTTTCCATGTCTCATTTATGTGCGTTTACAGATACAGTAACACAGCATATCATAATTTCGAAGATAGTTTCAAGTCTTCATAAATTCTTCGCATTTCTCTTTTTCTCACTAAATTGCTCCAAAACAGTCTCTGAGAATGATTGCACACTACACTGAGAATGATTGCACACTACAGTTTCTGAGAATGATTACACACTACAGTTTCTGAGAATGATTACACACTATAGATTACAACATGTTAAAATTTGGTAACTTGTAATAGTATAGATTACATGATGAAGATTAATTAGCAATAATCACTTTATAAAAGTAGTTGATATATCTGATCGATATCAAATATATTTGAAAAAATAAAAAATAACACCACTCAGATATATCCAGAATCCACAATCAATCAAATACTGCCCCACAATCAATCAAATACTGCCCTAGCTCTTAAAGGATCTGTGCTTCATGCAGCCGGCCCTCCCAAGTAGATTAGATGCCCCACCTCATTCCCTCTATGCTATCTTACCCGGATTGCCTTACAACCTTTACTGCTTGATCAACAACCTGCCTGCTTCACCAACCTATAGTTAGTTACTCCTTACTCCACTTTAGGAATGCCCCACACTTACTGCCTTGTAAGATAGGCCCTCCCAAGTAGATTAGATGCCCCGCCTCATTCCCTCTATGCTATCTTACCCGGATTGCCTTACAACCTTTACTGCTTGATCAACAACCTGCCTGCTTCACCAACCTATAGTTAGTTACTCCTTGCTCCACTTTAGGAATGCCCCACACTTACTGCCTTGTAAGATAAGGGCTTCCAGAAAGCATTCACAGGCCTGGAATCACACTTATTAGAGATTCTTAGGAGGTCATCAAATACTGAACTAGAATCAACAAACGGTGATTCATCCATTGGAAACATTTATATATATGTTCAGAAATAGTCCTTTTTACATAGCAAAAGCAAAATAGATCTTGAGAGATATCTCAGATTTATACACAGAAGCTGTCTGTACGTACGTGTATAATTGGTATCCATCTCCTGCCCGGGGGCATTCATGGTCCAATCTGAAAAGTGTAGGTCTGAGACTTGTGAAGAATCGACCACATGACTTGAACATCTTCATAAGAACAAGACTCGATGTCGTTGTGAAGCATCCAAAGACCTGCTGCATCTCAAACCATTACCATTACCATTACCCCAACGTTAATATTAAATTCATCACAACCATACCCATATTAGCAGTAACTGATTTCCAGTAATTAAATTTGCAGTTCAAGACACAGAGAGAGAGGAGGGGGTGTTCTTTGTACCTGTGCTACAGTTGGGTCCTGATCTCGTCGGCCTGAGTAATCTGCGGGAGATGATGTAGTCCCAGGCTGCAATCACTCTCCGGATCCATCCTGCCTCTCCTTTATGACATGTTTTCAGTCGCAGCAATCCAAGAAGTTTGGTCATGGTGAAAACAGATCACAAGATATTGCAGCGGAGGAGGCAAGCCTGATGATTGTAGGGCTACTTGACATTTGGATTGCTTGCAGGAGGGGCAGCTTCAGCTTGATGAAGAAGAAACTAGAGAGTGAGTGAGTGCTGTAGCTGTACAATCTACACCTGCGCAGTTTTCGAGAAGTAGCAATTTAGTGTTATGAGTAAGCTTTCGGCGCAGCTTTATAACAGGTACTAGGTAGTCAAATTATATCATTTCGGCGACTTAATCACTTGTATCTTAAAGGTTAAATTTTTTTATTCGTTTAAATCAAATTAAAATTAATTAAATTTATATAAAAGTGTTGATGAGACAAAATTGCATAAAGAAAAGTGACTTGATAATTACTACCAGAACTTGAGAATTTGCAGCAGGGCAGCGAATGAAATTTTTGATTGTGAGGAAATGTCAACAAAGATATATATTGAATAATAGGTTAGGTTTTTTTTTATTATTTTTTTTTAATCTTCTACTATGTTTTCTTTATTATTTTTCCATTTTTATTTAAGCTATATTTCCATATCTTTATCTAAGATATATAAGAGAATAGGTTTTTTTTTTCTATTATTTTTCCAACTTTTTATTATGTGTTATCTATTATTCTTCTTACCTTCATCCTCAGATATAAGGATGGATAAAAGTAGAGTAAGAGGAATATGAGGATGAGGGTGGGGTGAGTGGAATAAGAGGGTGTGGGTGTGGGAATAATAGAAAAAACATATTATGTTTATACGAGGGTGAGAATAACATATGAAGGTAAAGGTGAAGGAGAGGGCGACATGGTAAGGGTTGGGAGAATACTGTATATATTAATATATTGAAATATTGATTTTGAAATATATATATATGAGAAAAATTTCAAGTATTTTATTTTTTATCATTTATGGATGTTAAATGGATCTTAATCCCCTCTTGACTTTGAGGGGATTAAGAAGTTAAGTCTTGATGCTTTTTTTTATAAATATTATGTGGAAAACCTTTGAGTATTTTTGTTAGAATTTATGGATGGTAAACATGTAAAAATTGTAACTAGATATACATTGATAAAAAACTGGTAAATCCTCTAATATATATGACAAAGTATAGTGTCAATGGTTTAATGGATGAATACAAAATAAAGTTAATTGTTAAAGGTTTTAGATCAGAAATTTAAATTGGAATATATGATTGCACTTAGATTGGTATAAATAATAACAATTTGATTTAAGTTGAACAATCATCATATGAATATGAAAATGTATTTTTGAGAAAATAAAGATGTTAAAGTTTTTATAAAATGAAAATACAAAATAAAAATGAATAATTTAGTGTAAAAAATGTTGAAGTTATTGTTAAATTTAAAGTAAGACTTAAAATTGTTTCTAATTACTTAAGAGTTTGTATTCTTCATACATAAGGAAACATATAGTATATGTGTTATAATATAACACATATACTATATGTGTTATATTATAAAGAAACACGTTAATGACTAAAGATTTATAGGCATCTTAAAAGAGTGAAAGTGACCATTTTAAGTGGTTGCTAGTTTTCCTTGAATAACTACAATGGGTTAGCTTGCATTCCCTAATAGCAACTAGTGATGACTATCTTCATTGTTGATTGACAATTGAGATATGATAATTTTTCCACCTTTAAAGTCTTGAAGACTAGCTCAAGCAATTATGACCCAAACATGAGACCCCTCTTCCAAAATTAAAGAAATCACATGTATATGATAATTTTTCCACATTTGAAATCTTAGGACTAGCTCAAACTATCATGAACCAAACATAAGATATCTCTTCCAAAATTAAAAAAAATCACATACTTTTTTTTTATTTCCAAAGTACTAATTTTTTTTTCCATATTTTATAAAATAAAAAATAATCTAAACACCAAATATCTAAAGATTGAAAAACACTTTTGACAACAAAAGGTTTTTAAGGATTCATATATTCTAATCATAGTTTTTACTGATATTTTAATCGTATTTTTTTATCTTGATGATACAAGTATGTGGAGGAGATATTCATTATTAATATGAGTACATATTAATAATTAATAATGTTTAAAATGATTAATTCTAAGTCACTTCCAACTAAAATAAACATGAATGAAATTATTATGTTGTGAATATTGAAAACCAATGGATATAATATTGTATACTCAGGTTTGAATTATCTTATAACTACTTTCACCAAAAAAGGGAATAAAATGATTAAGATATATAAAAAAATGTAAAGTAATCATTTCAATTAATTGGACATATCAAGTCAATTTAGAGCAGGTAAATTATATATTTAAAAATATGTTATCAATTATTTATTTAATATTAATTAAAAAATATTATTAATTACTTATCTATACTAACTAAAAATAATTTTATATAATTTCATAAACTAATAAAAGTCAATAATTATTATATTATCTTTTATAATATAAAAATGTAGTATAGATCAATTATGAGTATATTGTAATTTTTTAACATATTAAAGCCATGCCTCTCTTTTATGCAAATTAAGGAATTAAGGTAATATTCAACTTATAAAAACTTCAATGCACCATACTAAAATCATATATATATATATATATATATATATATATATATATATATATATATATAAAGTTTGATATTAAAAGGGATAAGGGATTTGTTAGGGATTTAATCTCCCAAACTCTTCAAGTAGGTAGAATAATATATTTTCCATGTAATAAAGGTCGACATTAGTAAATAAGGCCTATATAAAAATGTGAATAAGTTTAATGTAAGAAGATTTAATGGAAGCTTCCACTTTTAGAAAGATCTTCCTCTAGAGTGTTCTTTAGAAAAAATAATTAGTATAAATATGAGTAGAAGGCATGAACAAGTTTTGTCTTGAGAATTGTTGTATTAGAGCTATTCTCTATTAGAGGTTTCCCCCTCAAATAGGCACGTAAGCTTGGATTTTTGTCAATAATGCAATCATTGTTGGTGTTGTTCTCTCTATTTTGTTGTTTCGCTAGCATTTATCTTAATATTTATGTTTCTGTTTAAAAAATACATCTGGTACCTTACAAGTGGTATCAGAGCACTTTCCTGTGCATAAATTATGAGATTTTTTTTCCAGGGTAGAGACGTGTACTGTTGGTGTCTTTAAAGCACAAAGATATGTCGTTCAGTGGGTAAAACTATGACTCGGAAAGACTGTACGCAGGAAATATAGGCGGTTTCACTGGTTACTTGAAATAAACATTTCACCTTGTTGGAAACCTCTATAACCCCTCTTGGTACCCCTTCGAGTAGTACCACATCAGAAAAGTTTTGTACATGACCATCACTCCCACGTATTGTCGGGTATATCGTGAGTCCCCCAGGTCTCCCAAAACTAACTCTAGATTAGTCGATTGGTCACTTGACTATTATAGTGACATTGAGAACAACACTTGGGAATATACTCTCTAATACCTAGGTAATTGAGTAGTACAACTAAGGGTACGATCGAGCCTCCTTAGTTGGTGCCCTGAGATATTGGGTCAAGTACTACTGTTCAACCTCGCACGTATATCATAGAGCTATAGCATAGGGAAAATCCTTATATGTAGGAACCCTAAAAACCCTAACCCTTGGGAACAAAACAACAAAAAAAAAAAAGATAAGGGAAATTTTGTCACACAACCTTGCCTCCTACATCTTGGTTGTGAAATTCCTACACAATTGTCCCTGTTAACAATTTGGACATTTCGTCACTGTAGTATTCTTAAGGCCGAAGTATAACTCCGCAGGAGTAAAAAAAAAAGAGTATAGTTGTCCCATCGACACCCTTATTTGGGACTTATCCCATTGGCTTCCTCTCTTCTCCATGATCGTCATGGTTACCTTTGATTTCTAAGCATTTATTTTTCTGTGGACCCACCCACCGTCCCTAGCACCCTTATTTTCAACATATCCCATTAGATTCCTCTTTTCACCCTAATCATCGTTGTATATATCACTTTTCGATTTTTTTTCGTGGACCCACTCCCCCTCCCTGACATGCCTCATTCCCACATGGCCACTACTCGCAACCAAGACATCATTAACCTATAAGACGAAACCAAAAAACCCAAGGAGACCATCCAAATAACGACTTCTGAAATTGCTTCCATCAATTCCAACGTTGAAACCTTCAAGCACCAAGTTAAGGGAACATTTAACTCCATCCAATCCTTTCTCAACCAATTGTTGAAACAATCCCAGGGATCTCCCTCCTCTGGCCAACCTTCACACTTAGAAGGTGCAGACTCTTCCCATACTATGACCTTTCATTCCAACTCTCTTCATCATGACCCTTGTCTTCCCAGAGTTGAGCTGAACAAATTTGATGGCTCGAATTCCATGGGATGGGTCAATCAAATGGAACATTATTTCTCCAAGGGTATGTTGCTTGGACACAATTTGTTGCATAGCTTTATGAACGCATTGACACTGACACCCACCATTTAAGACGTTTGACCAAGTTGAAGTAGTCTAGCACAATGGAAGACTTTACAACCTCCTTTGAGCACTTGGATTTCAGAATAGAGGGCATGTCAGATTCCTTCTTCAATGAATGCTTTATTAGTGGCCTAAATGATGAAATCTGCATCTAGGCCCTAATGGCTTGCCCTTAGACTTGGTTGGAAGATACTAAAAGAGCCAAGGAAGCACAACAAATTATCTTCACCCAAAAAAGAAAACCCTCCTTTCTTGTTCACCCTCGACCCACCAATCCCACCCCTCCTACCACTCCTTTCAAGATCTAGAAATTAACTAGGGCATAAATGGTTGAATGCCAGCTCAAGGGTCTTTTCTATAATTGTGATGACAAATATTTTTCGGGGCACAAGTGTAAGGAACATAAGTTTTTTATGGCCATTTCTAAGGACATTGCTTATGAGGAAGTCAATGTTTCCCCTGTGGAAGAGACAACCTAAGTAGATGATCTTACTCCACCCTTTGATCCACTATAATTTGAACCGTTGATTTCTCTACAGACCCTCATTGGATTCTCTACTCCCCAAATCCTCAAGTTAATTGGTTACATTAAGCATAGGAAAGTCATCATCCTAGTTGACAATGGCAACACCCATAATTTTTTTCATCGCCACCTTGCCCAAGAAATCAATTGCTATATATGTGCAATCAACAAATTTCAAATCATGATTCCAATGACAGTTCCATGAAATGTGGTGTAACATCCCCACTATAATCCCCAGTTTAATTTATGCATAATGTAGATATGAATGTGGCTATGGCCAAACAATGTAATATGTGAATGCATTTTATGTTCTTAAATAAATAAAATGTGATACCAGCTGCTAGGGGATATGGATAGAGATGGGGGTTGATTTTTCCACAAGAGAAGAGAGTGTTAAGAGGGGTCCAAGGGGGGAAATTAATTATGGGTATTAATTCAACCATTTTCCTAAATTTTATTACCATTGGGGATAACTTCTAATTTTTGTTTGAGTGTATGATAGCCCAATCATTAAACTCATGTAAGAGGGTGATTTTGAGAGTCACAACCCGTAGTTATTGGATAACTGTTCGACAACACAGGTATTCCAACAAAGGACAAACACCTTCAGTAACCACTCACATAACCAGATCAAAGATAAACACACTGATGTTTTCACGTGGTAAAACCCCTACGAGGAAACATCCATGGTCCCAACCAATGTGGCCACTTGGAGCAGTTTATTAATGCAAAAGAAAAAGATTACAGAGATATTTTACAAGAGAGTTTTTCACAATCGATCATCGACAAATGACCCGCCATGCTCTTTAAATAGAGATCATGGACCAATCGGGTGTTAATCCACTGATCTATGGTCGTTAAGATCGAGGAGAGTATGAGCCGTCAGATCACTCTATGTTGGGAACATATCGTGACTGTTGGATGTCCTAACTACAAATACATACTAATGTATACTAAAGAAACACACTAAGAAATACACTTTTTCCTAACGACACATTAGACCAAGTAGTTCTTAACTAACTCCTAAGTGTCTAAATATCCTAACATCCCCCCTTAAGAACAACTTGGGATAGGATTGAAGGATTTAAAATGTTAACACAATTGGAGAAGGAAGTATGCATTAGAGCCTATCCCCCATTAATGACAACTTCTTGAACTCCTAACATAGATCGAAGTTTGGAAAAATTCGCTTCTGTAAGTGACTTTGTGAAAATGTTTGCAACTTGATCTTCTGTAGGGCAAAAGAAAACTTCAATAACTTGATCATGAATGAGCTTTCTGATGAAGTGCATGTGTAGCTCGATGTGCTTGCTGTTTTGATGTTGAACTGGGTCTTTGGTGAGCTTGATGGCACTCTAATTGTCACACCAAAGGGATGCAGTTGTGACATTGTCAGCATGGATAGCTGCTTGAAGACCTCTACTGATATGAGATTCTTCCAGCTACCGCTATCAATGATGAAGTGAAACAAAGTGAATGAAATAGGCGCTCGCCTTCCTTTGTCTCATCAGGTTCACCGGGATGGATCTTGGTGGTAACAATGGTGGCACTGGGTTCTGCGTCAATGATTCGTCTCCTTTTTTCTAGTTCTGACTCAGAGTTAAAACTCACATCTAATTAAGAGGCTTTTAACTCAGCCACCAATGACTTCTTTGAGCGACAACCAACAATGTTATGCCATGGGATCTTATGGAAGTCGCACCACTTCCCAATATCTTTCTTTGTCTTCCCATTGTCCTTCTTTGCTTGCGGCTTGGATTGGTTGTCATGAGGTTTCCCATCTCTGCTCTGTTCTTTGTTATGCAGGTTGGGGTTGCCCTTGCCCTACTTCTGCTGTGAGGGGTTCTCAGACCCAAACTACCACATCTTTTGTTTAAGCTTCTGCTCTATTTTGACGACATATCGATAGGCTGTGCCCAAGGATGAGATGTCCAAAAACTCCATTTCTATCTGGATGTATCTATGTAGACCGCCGTGGTACTTGAGCACCAGATGTCTCTCAAAATATTTGATACCTAGATTGGTGCACAAGGTATGGAAGACATTTGTGAACTCTGACACTGTTTGGTCTTTTTCCTATCGTAGTGTGGTCCATCTTGTATACAAGTCATCATAACTTCCAAAAGGGTAGTATTTTTCCTTAATAACATCCCTGAAGGAACCCCGAGTGGGTGCAACTACAAATAATGTGGATCCCTCTATTTCCTTTTTCTCACAGAAAGTCTCCCACAAATATTTGACATGGGGGATGACCTTGAGGAGTGCAAATGTAATATTTTCTCTATCGAAAAAGTTGTGGACAAAAAAATACCCTTCTAGAAGGTTTAACCATTTATTTACGACATCCGCTTGTATTTGACTTTCAAATATAAGAATATAAAAATTGATTTGTACCTTGAAGGGGGTGGCACCTCTGCTTGAAGTGGATGCGTCGCTGGTCGACAACCATCGAAGTATTTGTGCAAAGTTTTCCGTCATCTCGTTCCTCTATCGCTCAAGGGATTCCTCGAGCAACATTTTGCAAGGATCTCCTGTCCCGTCGTCTTAATTTTTTCCTGCCATGGATGGTTTCTTGGGACTGCGAGAGAAGTTGTCCTCAAGAGAAACAAACTGAGACCCAATTCTCTATACCCTGACCATGTCGGGGGCATGCATTAAAAAAATGACAAGGAGCAGACCGCTCTGATACCATTGATTTGGATTTATGAGCGGAATGAAATGAAACCACATATTTATAATATTAACACAGAGACACTATGAACAATAACAAAGATATAGTAAAACTTGAGTTCTATTAAATAAGAAATATGCTAAAAACTGTAAAATCCATAGTGAAAAAAAACTTGCTAGAATGGTGGTAGTTTATCTCTGAGAAGAGATGTGATGGCTACACTCATTCAAAAGAAGATGAGTACAATGAGGCTCTGAAGGAACTTTTACAATAAAAATGAATGCCAAAACCCTAGACATCCAAAAACCGAACCTAGGAGATGAAGCGCCAAAAGTCATGTGGGCCCTATTGGGGTAAGTTAGTACATCAACTTCCCTCGGGGTCGTAACTTTTGCATATGATCTCCGTTGAGGGCACACTATAGCTTGTTGGAAAGGTATTGACGGGGAGGTTCATTTACGGGGCTCAAATACATCCTTTGACTATCAGTGAGGTGACCAATAGTGAAAAAATGTCATTTAGGCCTCAAAATGGCCCCATAAGTTTAGCAATTGAAAAAATGCTAAAAATAGTAAGTTGCCAAAAAACTATTTTGAGCTAGTTGGAAAAGGTGGGTGGCCACTGAGATCCTCTTGGATAGGAATTTAGAGTTGGTGTCTCCAGCCTCAAGCCACAATGCTCTACTTTTCTGTCTCCATAACGTTTCTTCCTTTTCAAGCCATGATATTTTACGAGCCTCTAGGGTCTTTAGTTCATATATAAAGTTTTGGAGGGGGAGCTTGAATCCAAAGATGAGACCAGTGAGGAGATTTTTTCCTCTATCTCAAGAATTTCTCTTTGGTTTCAGGTTTTAAATATAGAGATCCATTGCTTGATTTCTCAATTGACCCTATCTAGATTATCCACCATTTGCTTCATCATAGGGTCATGTTTCAAGGAGTCTAGGTTTCACCAATTTGAGAGGACTAGGTTTTTGAAGTATTCTTCGTTCAACCAAGTTTTATTGATTTTCAAGGGATACAGAAGGGATCTAGCCCCGAACATCACTTGTAAAGTGATAGGGCGATGGTAAGATAAACCCCCCGTTTCTATAGTTGACTTGACTCGAACTTTGGAATCCAAGATATCCTCCAAGACTAAGAAACGATCTAGTCTCTTTGCCACTGCCTCTTGACTTGATCTACCATTCCTCCAGGTTGGTGTCATTTTGATAAGTTCAATGTCGACTAACTTTTGATTTGCCAATAAGAAGACAAAATAATATCGCAATTTGTCAAGCCTGGGGTTAGATCCCCATACCTCTCTCAGAAAAATCATGAAGTTGAGGTGCCCACCTATTATGCTTAAAACACATGCAATTAAAAGGTCTTCCCAGAACTGATTCCTATTAGAATAAGGATTGTAAGTATTTTTAAAGTTCAAGGTCTTATCTAAGTTTTTAAGCTTTAGAATGACTATAATAGCTGGCCCAGATGCTGAAGAATATGTTATGAGAAAAGGCTCCATCCTTTAATAAGCCCTCCATACATGCCTTATGCATCAAGAGTGCAAAAAGACCAATTTTTCAGCCAAGACTCGAGACAAGCTGCATTATACTATGCTTCTGCAGTGCTGAGTGCAATAGACTTCTGTTTCCTACTAGCCCATGATATCATAGAGAATCCCAGCTGAAACATATAGTAGACGTACTCTTTTTTTCATCTGCATTCCCTGCCTTATCTGAATCAGTAAATCCATGCAGTTGTACATCACTATTTGAGGCATATCTCAAACCATAGTTTAGCGTCTCATGAAGGTATCTCAAAAAGTGATTTGCAACTATCCAATGCTCATGTCTAGGTTCCACCTGGAACTGTCTTAATGTGTTCACAACAAAGAAAATTTCAAGTTGGGTACTAACCAAATACACAAATGAGCCAATCATTTTCCAGTACAGGGACAAGTATACTGGATGAAAATCAAAGTCTCTCAACTTCCTTAGATCTATCACCATGGGAGTTTCCATGGATTTGCAATCCATCATCCCAATCTTTTAAAGGATCTTTACAACATACTTCCCTTTCCCCAAGAAGATTTCATCACGCTTCTTCCATACTTCTAGTCCCAAATAATAATGCATGATACCAAGATCCTTCATATCTAATTTAGATGCTAGCCCCCTCTTACACTGAATAATGAGAGGCTCTATACCTGTTGGAAACAGATCATCAAGATATAGTAGCCAGATCACAGGTGCATCATTCACAACCTTGTAATAAGGATATGGATCAACATAGCTCTTGGAATATCCAAGTCTTATCAAGTGACTTTCAATTCGTCCATACCAAGCTCCTGGAGCTTACTTGAGTCCATACAAGGCCTTCTTTAATCTGCATACGTGGGTTTCTCTCAGGTGTACCTCAAAACCTTGAGGTTTCTCTATGTATACTTCTTCCTCAATTACACCATTAAGAAAAACAATATTTACATCCATCTGATCTAAACTCCAACCCATGTATGCTACAAGAGATATGATGGCTCTAATAGAGGTGTATCTAGCAACTAGAGAAAACGTCTCATCATAGTCTTCTCCCTCCTGCCGAGAGAACCCTTTAGCCACAAATATTGCCTTGTATTTATAGATAATTCCATCCACTACATGCTTTATCTTGTAAACCCATTTTGAAGTGACTATAGAATTTCCTTCTTGTCTAGGTACAATTTCCCATACATCATGTTGGCATGTTTTACATGCAGCGTATTCTTGTCATTGATGGCAAGTACAACAACGACGATGGCTTAAGTACATGAAGAATGTGCCAGGCAGGCACCAGAAGTATTTTGGGAAGACGTAGGAGAGAAAGCTCGATAAGATCAGAAGAGATAGTGAAAAGTATGCGTGTTTGTCATTGATGGCAAAGATCATGACCAACAACGCAGGGATAATGGCATGGCAATGGCAAGTTCAACAAGTGATCGTTGGATCCCATTCAGAAGTGTAAACTCCAGGAGTCAAGGAAGCAACTCATGGCATGAAATCGTGAAATGCGAAACCACTCCATTTTGGAGTTTCGGATACCTGGAGTTGGAGGAGTCAAGAGTCGAGACTCTTCATCATAGGAGTCCCAAAGTTGCGAAATTCGAAACGCCGAAATCTCGAAACAGGCACATCAACAAAGACTCCATTTCGGAGTACCGGGAGTTGGAGGTGTCAAGGAAACTCATGGCATGAAATTGAGAAATGTGAAACCACTCCATTTCGGAGTTTCAGATACTGGGAGTTGGAGGAGTCAAGATTCGAGACTCTTCATCACAGGAGTCACAAAGTTGTGAAATGCGAAACACCGAAATCCCGAAACAGGCACATAAAAAAAGACTCTAGTTTCAGATACCAGGAGTTGGAGGTGTATCAGAAGCTAAACTCTATTTCGGATACCGAGAGTTGGAAGTGTCGAAACAATTCATCACAGAAATGCCAAAATTCTGCAATGCGAAACGCTGAAATACCGAACCGTTGATCTGACTCCATTTCGGATTTTTGGATACCGAGAGTTGGAAGTGTCGAAACACTTCATCACAAAAATGCCAAAATACCGCAATGCGAAATGCCGAAATATCGAACCGTTGATCTAAATCCATTTCAGAGTTCCAGATACCGGTAGTTGGAAGTGTCGAAACACTTCATCACAGGAATTTTGAAATGCTGAAATCTCGAAATGCGAAAAACACCTTTTGGTGTAAGTTTCAGATACCGGGAGTTGGAGTGTCAAAATACTTCACCACAGAAATGCCGAAATGCTGAAATGCGAAATGCATGTTCAGAATTGGCCCCTGTTCATAACCTATGGTCACATCAACGAAGGCTCAAGGGAGGAGCTAGAACGAAGCTAATCTCCATTTTGGAGATCGCGACTTGGAGAGTCGAGATGCCTCACAACAGGAACTGTCAAAATGTGAATTACGAAAGCACCTTCTGAATAGGCGTGTGGTCACCGCCTGAGGCCACATGTGAAAGGAAAGGTGAAAGGTGCCAAAGGCATAAGGCTCAAGAGGTTCACAGTGTAACTGCCAGAAACCACTGAGTGTTTCTGCACAGAAAAATCAAAGTGGCCTCAGTGTGATTGCTAGAGGAGCTAAAGAGTCTCAAGGCATCTGCCAGTGGAATGAAGATTGTTAATAGAGGAGATTGATATATGGAAGAGTGTTGAAGCCTGTAACTGCAACAAAGAGGATGAGCTTGACTATGATAGAGTAGACAAAGAGTCTCGACTGCTAGACAGACTAAGGAATCTCAACATAACACTTAGTGATGATGAACGCATGGGTGTAACCGCTAGAAAAGCTGAGGAATTGCCATGATGACCAGGAAGAGGTCTCGACACGAGGAGAACATGGAGAACAAAGAGAATGTGTTGATGCTCGAGGAAGTGAAGTGGTGACAATGTGGAGTGGTAGTTAACATCCCGATGTGGACAACAATGGGTAGGTGTAGAGCATGCAAAAGGATTTCGCATATAGCATGCATAAGGTGCACATAGAATATAAGAATGTAGAACAAAGAAGAGATGAGTGCTACTGTTGAGAGTGATTCAGGCGTGTAGAAGGAGGCAGTGTGCAACAACTGAAATACATAGAAGAGGAATGGTGCATTGAATGGAGATGGCGCATAGAGCATAAAAGGTAGAAGAACAAAAAGCGCAAGGCATGTGTGCAGGAAGATAGTGAGGCAGACAGAGCAGGGCAGTGTAGCAGAATAGTGATGAGACTGGTAAGACATTGATGAACATTATATCACTGTAATAATTTTCAGTAGCAAAGATTTATATTTTAGGGTGGTTGGGAGGTGCTAGGGAAGACTGTTGTCCTCAGAGATTCAAGTGGGTGCTTGAACACAGGGAGTTGTAGCTTCCATCTGGTTGCATCCAGAGAAACAAGGGTGGTAGGGTGGTGCAAGGGAGAACTATTGTTCTCTACTATACAGGTTGGTGCCTGTGT
>JZKD02S1673894.1:665515-685844 GCA_000966675.3 Picea glauca
GGCATGTTTTATAGGCAACATATTCTTGTCATTGATGGAAAGTACAACAACAACGATGGCTTAAGTATAGAAAGAATGTTCCAGGCGGGCACCAAAAGTATTTTGGGAAGATGCAACAGAGCAAGCTTGATAAGATCAGAAGAGATAGTGCAGAGTATGCGTGTTTATCATTGATGGAAAAGATCACGACCAACAATGCAGGGATAATGGCATGGCAATGACAAGTTCAACAAGTGATTCTTGGATCCCATTCATAAGCGTAAACTCCAGGAGTCAAGGAAGAAACTGACGGCATGAAATCGCGAAATGTGAAACCACTCCATTTCGGAGTTTTGGATACCGGGAGTTGGAGGAGTCAAGAGTCGAGACTCTTCATCACAGGAGTCCTGAAGTTTTGAAATGCGAAATGCTGAAATCCCAAAATAGACACATCAACAAAGACTCCATTTCGGAGTATCGTGAGTTGGAGGTGTCAAGGAAACTCATGGCATGAAATCATGAAATGCGAAACCACTGCATTTCATAGTTTTAGATACCGGGAGTTGGAGGAGTCAAGAGTCGAGACTCTTCATCGCAGGAGTCCTGAAGTTGTGAAATGCGAAACAACGAAATCCAAAAACAAGCACATCAACAAAGACTGCAGTTTCGAATACCAGGAGTTGGAGGTGTATCAGAAGCTAAACACTGTTTTGGATACTGGGAGTTGGAAGTGTCGAAACACTTCATCACAGAAATGACAAAATGCCGCAATGCGAAACGCCGAAATACCGGACTGTTGATCTGACTCCATTTCGGAGTTCCGGATACCGGGAGTTGGAAGTGTCGAAACACTTCATCACATAAATGATGAAATGCCGCCATGCAAAATGCTGAAATACCAAACCGTTGATCTAACACCATTTCGGAGTTCCGGATATCTGAAACACTTCATTACAAGAATGATGAAATGCCAGAATGCTGAAATAAGAAAAACTTCTTTTGGTGTAAGTTCCAGATACCAGGAGTTGGAGTGTCAAAACACTTCACCACAGGAATGCCGAAATGCCGACATGCTGAAATGAAAAATGTGTGTTCAGAATTGGCCCCTGGTCATAACCTATGGTCACATAGATAAAGGCTCAAGGGAGGAGCTAGCACGAAGCTAATCTCCATTTCGAAGATCGTGACTTGGAGAGTTGAGATGCCTCACAACAGGAATTGTCAAAATGCGAACCGCGAAAGCGCCTTCTGAACAGGCATGTGGTCACCACCTAAGGCTACATGTGAAAGGAAAGGTGAAAGGTTCCAAAGGCATATGGCTCAAGAGGTTCACAATGTAACTGCCAAAAACCACTGAGTGTTTCTGCACAAAAAAATCAAAGAGGCCTCAGTGTGATTTCCAGAGGAGATGAAGAGTCTCAAGGCATTTGCTAGTGGAATGAAGACTGTTAATAGAGGCCATTGACAGATGGAAGAGCGTTGAATCCTGTAACTACAATAGAGAGGATGAGCTCGACTATGATAGAGTAGACGAAGAGTCTTGACTGCTAGATAGGCTAAGGAATCTTAGCATAACACTCAGTGATGATGAACGCATGGGTGTAACCACCAGAAAAGCTGAGGAATTTCCATGATGATCAGGAAGAGGAATCAACACGAGGAGAACATGAAGAACAAAGAGAGTGTGTTGATGCTTGAGGAAGTGAAGCAGTGGCAATGTGGAGTGGTAGTTGACATCTCGATGTGGAGAACAATGGGTAGGTGTAGAGAATGCATAAGGATTGCGCATATAGCATGCACAAGGTGCACATAGACTATAAGAATGTAGAACAAAGAAGATATGAGTGTTGCTGTTGAGAGTGATTCAGGCATGTAGAAGGAGGCAGTGTGCAACATCTGAAATACACAGAAGAGGAATGGTGCATTGAATGGACATGGTGCACAAAGAATAAAAGGTAGAAGAACAGGAAGCGCAAGGCATGTGTGCAAGAAGAAAGTGAGGTAGACAGAGCAGGGAAGTGTAGCAGAACAATGATGAGACTGGTAAGCCATTGATGAACATTATATCGCTGTAATAAGTTTCAGTAGCAAAGATTTATATTTCAGGGTGGTTGGGAGGTGCTAGGGAGGAATGTTGTCCTCAGAGATTCAAGTGGGTGCTTGAACACAGGGAGTTGTAGCTTCCATCTGGTTGCAACCAGAGAATCAAGGGTGGCAGGGTGGTGCAAGGGAGAACTATTGTTCTCTGTTATACAGGTTGGTGCCTGTGTGACTAGAAGTTGGTGCTTCCATCTAGTTGGTGCTGGAACACTTAGGGAGTTGTTGCTTCCTTCTAGTGGGTGCTGGAACACTTAGGGAGTTGTTGCTTCCTTCTAGTGGGTGCTAGATAAACTAGGGAGTTGGTGCTTCCTTCTAGAGGGTTCTAGAGAAACCAGGGAGTTGGTGCTTCCTTCTAGTGGGTGCTAGAGAAACCAGGGAGTCAGTGCTTCCTTCTAGTGGGTGCTAGAGAATCCAGAGAGTTGGTGCTCTTAGCAAGTAGCAACTTGCAAAATAGAGGTTGTAACCTCATTATGAGTTGGTGCTCATAAGTATGATAATGTACAGAATGTAAAGATTACTTATCATATAAAGAAGAAGAGGTTTTTACCCTTTATGGGATTCCTCAAGAAATATCTGTCTCTGTGTATCTCGTATGTGTGAATGATGTCGAATGTTCTATTACTTACTTCCCTGCATTATTGTGATTGTCATTGAGTGCTTTGTAAAGAGTTTAAAATAAGCATAATTGTTTAAGCACGGTAACAACTGATTCACCCCCCCAACCCCCCCTCTCAGTTGTCCAACACATCATTTTTCTTGATGGATTGATATTCTTCCATCATAGCTTCCTTCCATTCTTTCTTTTTGACTGACAACCAAGGATCCTCAAGTGTTCAACACTTGGATTCTTTCTAAAGAAATCTTCTTCTGGAGTCATGTTCCTCAATATACAATGAGGACTTCCTTTCAAAACATGTAAGTCTTTCATAACTGCATCTCCCAATAGAAACATGGATAGATTTTGGTCGTTCATCATTGCCTTAACAAATTCTTCAATGGATCGGTTCTTTCTTTCTTCCACATCATTCTGTTTGAGGATTCCGTGGGACAATTAGCTCCCGCTTAATCCCAACTTCTTTACAAAAGGAAACGATCTCCTCACCACTTGATGGAGTCATATGCTCCATGTTTGCAACTGTCACTGTAGCTCCTTCTTAGAGCTATCACTTGTGACTTTCTCGAAACAAGACAACAAGATAAAACATGTTTTCAATAACATTTTCAAAAGAACACATCTATAGTTATCATAGAATTTCCAAGGTGACCTTCTCGGGAGCAAAACAAGAGATATCTCCTAGAGGACAAGTTGGTTCATTTTCCACACAAGTGCAATAGGCATCTATATCAATAGTACTTACATGAAACCAAGTATACCTGACAGTGATAGAACCTTTCAAAAATTGTTATCACAACTATAATGTTTACTTGTACTATAACAACTATCAAACTTGATATATGTAAATAGAAACTTAACAATTTGATCAATCAAACCTGGAACCTGGAGCCTCAACTACTCGTTCCTCTGAATGTACTAAATCCAATATCATTTCTTGGACAAGGTATCTTGTACATTCCTTGCAAACACACTCATTCTTCGCTGGATGATGTAATATTAAAAGCATATACAAGTGCTTACCTCTGAAATTTGCAACTTCATTCAACTTGTCTTCTAATATGAAACTAGACACCATCTTAACAAGAAGAGGTTAGAAACTGAATAAAAAAGGTTCAATGATGAGAACAAGCTGGAAACCTTGAAATTTCAACTTTGACTACAAAATCGATTTTGACCAAAATTCAACCTTTTGACTTTGACTTTGACCAAAATATCAAACTGGACGTTTTTGCTCGCTGAGGTCACCAGAGGGTGCTAGAGGATAGGGTGCACTAGAATATCCAGAAATTAGGTCTAATGTTTCACTTAAGGTGCCCAAAGAGTTGGATTACGGTTTGGTTCAACTGCAAAATCAAAAACCTTGGTTGCAACTGCAATTGGTGCTACAATGAGCTTGACAAAGAACTCTCGCTCTACCTTCCAGTGGTTAGACTATTTTGAAGGTAGTGTGGGACCATAACCTGTTAGAATATTTGATGTGCTCATTTTACCATAAACAATATCACTATTGTCACCCAACCTTAGGCACACAACCACCCCTAAGCACCATAACCTTTGCTATATAGAATGATTTCGGAAGCAACACTAGAACCAAAAGATAACCAAGAGAGTGCATCTTTCTCCAAAGATAGATCACCAGGAAGAAGATCCCAAAGCCACATAACAAGAAAAATGCTCAACTGCAACAATTGCAGTTGCAGTTACCAAGTATACCACCAAGAATATCAGAATACCACCAAGAATGTATAACACACCCAACCCTTAAGTAATATTTTTAGGGATGGGGAATCAAAATTCCACTTTCCTTAATCATCTAAAATACTTTCCTAGAGATCTCCATCCTCTTCTTCTCATCAAGAGCTATCTAACAACTGCTACCCTGCTCAAATCAGAGCTCTGGATTGGGAGAGACGCCCTTCCAAATCTCTTTGGGCGTTATTAGTCAATGGCCATGTGGCGTCCATGTATGTCTATATCATTCGTACCATCCCAAGTTCCCCAAAGTCCTGAAGAGTCCCCAACGTTCCTGCATCTATGGTGGAATTCCATCGACCATCAAATCCAATGATGAAACTTCATCCTCGTTTAACACATAAGCTTAAGGGGTATTCAATGTTCGACGCTTCGACCTTGAACACCCATTTTCTTTCTATGCGCATATCCTCCAGAGTCCCGAAATCCAAAACTCCCGAAGCACCCTGAAATCATGCCATACAGCTCTGACTTTCATCCCGTTTCGACTAATCCAAACACACCACTCCAATCCTCTGGAGTCCGAAATCCTGAGACTCCCAAAGGGTCCCCAGTTACACATGGCGATGCATTTAACGAATAGACAGGGACAAGGGGGTTCGAGCCTTCGACGGATTTAAACCCAATGTTCCAGCCTGCCAATCTTCTTGAAGTCTTGAACTCCCGGAGTGCTGAGTACTCCACCATCTTTTGGTCAAGTGAAAATGCTCCAGGGGAATGACACACAACTAAGGGAATATATGAAACATGGCACCATCAATGGGTGACACATGTCACGCTCTAATGGGCACATAAGGTATGTGAAAATCACAAATCAAGGTGACACATGGCATGTCGAATGTGGCTCCACATCACCTTGGGTGCCATCAACGTGCCATGTCACTCAAGAATGACATCCTCCCAACGCCCCTTAATTCTCATGGTCAAGATGTGTCCACGTAGATCCATAGATCTACGACCTCCATTACTTTGTAACTTCGACTTTCGCGAAATCCTCTATGTAACTTACTCTTTTCTCCCAGAGTAGTCAACATCGGGCTGACCATGGTCTAAATCTAACAGTCAGAGGGAATCCCGAATGATCCTCGGATCAACGGTCCTTGTCACTTCACAACTTCAGTGTTTGGGGGTTCCCTCCTCCTCATAATCCATTATTCTCGGAGTAGTCAATGCTGAACTAACCGTGACTTAGATCTAACGGTTGGGAAAGACCCCAAGGGCCCTTAGATCTACGAATTGCGTTACTTCATGACCATTAAGTGGGTCATGGTTTAACAATGGGACAAATCCCACGATCACGGATAAGGAAAATTCCAGATGTTAGTCAACCTCGTTGGTAATTGAACCAACATGCTGCCTTCAGTTGTTTTCGAGGGTTGTGAAGTCATACATCTTGGAGATTTGAACTCCTAGAGTTCCGAAGCCAGAATAGCTTCGCTCCTTTCGGGCCTAGCGAAGAATTACCAAGTCTTGGTCATATGGGTCCTTTGACAGGTCTTGGGGCTGCACACCCACCTATTTATGGTGATTTAGTTAGGGCCGTGGTCATGAGCCCTCGGTCACACCGAAGACTGGTTTGAAGGAAGTTTCTTCCATTCACTGGACTTAAGTTCTAAAATAGAGAAAGGTATTTCTTGACCAGTGCCAGAACCATAAACTTATCCTTAGATTCATTTACATAAATTTGTCTCATAACTCTCCAAAAGCATGGGTTCATAGAAAATAATAACCATTTCTACTTTAATCATACAATACAATTTTTAGTCATAGACACATACATTCAACCATAATTTCAATTCTAGTATACAGAGCCTAAAAATACTTATCAGGAAACCAAAATGCATGAAGCAACTACTAAGAGGGGTGCCTGTTTCCACCCAACTGTAGGCACAACCACTCTTGAATGGATTTACTGTTGGCCACCCCCTAGCTAGACCATGATGCTTTGAGAGAGACTCTCCTTTCTTGTTCAACGACAATCAGGGATGAAGGTTACTCTCCTCCTCCCATAGGAACTTGGAAAAACAATTTTATCAAGGGGGTCTGCAACGAGTATTTCCACAGTCACTCGTCTTCTCTGCAACCCCGTTTATCAACTTGGACTGAAAACACTGCCAAAAAATTCTTGCACCCATAAAAAACTTATTTTTTAGTTCTCCTCTGAACCTTGGAGCTACATGCACTCTTCTCTCTTCGGAATAATAGTCTCTCAACTCATATATTCACAGATATCTTATGCCCACGAATCCCCTTCTTTTCTTGCCTTCCTTAGGAATATTGTGTGGGTCTGAATCCATAGCTCGTGGTCAGGTCAGAAAGTCTTCAGATGGGTACTCTTCCCATCTCCTCATTAACTCTTGAGGAGGAATTCCCAACTACCAACCTGATTGGTAACTTATTTCTGGGTCAGAGGACTGTTTTGGGTCTAAGTAATTTAAATCCAGTAAGGTACTGGTCTGGTGGGTTTCATCTCAACCATTGCGGGTTCCCCTCACCATCTCTCTCATAGCTTCATGATATACCTTGGCAAGCCCCTTCAACAGTTATCCAACACTATTTGTTTTATTTAATAAAAAAAATACATACATTACCTTTTATAACAAAAAGGTTCATCAATTCCAACATCCACACATATTGATTTTGCCCATAGTCTTTTGGAAAGTTATAGTTATATTTACAATCTAGGGGAAATAAGGGTGTTACAATACCCTCCCCCTTAAAGGAACATTGTCCTCTATGTTCTACCTGCTGATGTGCTCTGTATGTACATAAGTAAACAAAAATGACTATGTCTGTTTCATGGCATCCTCCATTTCTCATGTAGCTTGATCTGGACCAAAGTGTTTCCACTGCACCTTGACTTGTGCAATGGTTCTTTTCCTGAGTGGGATTTCCTTCCTGTCTGTTATGCATTGTGGATCTGGCATGAATTCTCCCTCTGGTTCCACCTAAATCACATACCAATCAATTATATGATTAGAATCATCTACATATTTCTTCAGTAACGAAACATGGAAAACATTATGTACCTTCACTGTGGGAGGAAGTGCTAGTCTATATGCTGCATGTCCCACTTTATCCAAAATTTCAAAGGGTCCACAATACCGAGGTGCCAGCTTGGCACAAGCTCCCATTCTCAAGGAAATTTTCCTGGGCCTAACTCGAAGATACACATGATCCTCTGCTTTGAACTCTCTTAGAGTCCTTTTTCTGTTTGCATAACTTTTCTGTCTATCCTGAGCTATTTTTAGATTTCGTTTTATTTGAATTACTTGTTGTTCCATTTCCTTTAGCATATCTGGCCCAATCGTGATTCTGTCTACTGGGTTATTCCAACTGATTGGAATATTGCATTGTCTACCATTGAGGGCCTCAAAAAAACTAATATTTAATGACTCTTGATAACCATTGTTATAGGCAAACTCTACCAGTGGTAGGTAGTCTTCCCACTTATTAGGTTGATGCATTACATGCATCCTTAACATGTCCTCTAACACTTGGTTTACCCTCTCTGTTTTCCCATCAATTTGAGGGTGATAGGCTGTATTAAAAATAAATTTGGTTTCAAAACCATCAAACAAATATCTCCAAAAGTTTGAAGTAAACTTCATATCTTGGTCGGATATGATTTCCTTAGGCATGCCATGCAGTCTAAATATTTTTTTCATGAAAATACTGGCAATATCTATTGTCTTGCAAGTCAATTTGACGAGAATAAAGTGAGCAACCTTGCTCAGTTTGTCCACAACTACCATGATGGCATCATTCTGTTTGGTTGATTTTGGTAACCCTGTGATGAAATCCATGGATATGGTTTCCCATTTCCATTATGGGATTGGTAGGGGCTATGAAAAATCTGTTGGATGTCGATGCTCTACCTTAACCTGCTGACATTCCAGAAATTTAGCTAAGTAATCAACTATGTCCTTTTTCAGTATGGGTCAATAAAATAGTTTCCTAGTGGCTGTGATCATCTTCTGATATCCAGGATGTCTGGTATATGGTCTTTTGTGTATTTCATCCATTATGAACCTCTTCAAGTTGTCAAAATTTGGAATATACAACCTAACTTTTTAAGTTAGCATTCCATCATTCAACAATTGATAACCTTCATACTTCATCCCCAAGGGATCTAGCTCTAAGTATGATTTCACAGTCTTGAAAAATGCATCTATTTCTTGTACACTTTTGACTCTCTCGTTAATGTTTGATTCACCAGTGCTTAAAGATTCCAAGTGAATTACTTTCATACTTATCCTAAGGGCATCAACCACCCTATTTTGTTTTCCTTTGATATGCTTGATTTCAAAATCAAACTTAGCAAAGAGATCCATCCATCTTGCTTGTCTAGCATTGAGTTTTGGTTGATCAAACAAATATCTCAACCCACTATGGTCTGTCATAAGCACAAATATTCTACCTAGGAGGTAATGCATCCACATTTTTAAAGCATGTACTATGGAAACCAACTCCAAATCGTGGGTCACATAATTGATTTCATGTTCATTGAATTTTCTAGATTCGTAGCAAATCACATGTCCTTCTTGCAAAAGGACTCCTCCAAGCCCTTCCTTGTAGGAATATGTACACACAAGGAAGTCCTTGTTTGGGTCTGCAATCTTCAACACATGTGCATTAGTTATAAGGTATTTTAGTTCTTGGAATCTCTCTTCACATTCTGATGTCCAAATGAATTTAACTCCCTTTTTTTGAAGGGAGGTGATTGGGTAACCAATCTGGGAGAATCCCTTTATGAACCTTCTATAGTATCCTACTAGGACCATACATAATATGGTATCAGATACATCCTTTGGGGTAGGCCAATCCATAATGGATTTTATCTTTCCAGGGTCAACTGCCACTCCTTCTTCAGAGATAACATGGCCTAAGTAGTGGAATTGTTTTTGGAAAAATTCACACTTACTAAACTTAACATAGAGTTGACGTTCTATTAGTACTTGGAGCACTAGCTTGAGATGTTCTTCATGGTCTTCCCTATTCTTAGAATAGATTAGGATATCAT
Source organism: Picea glauca (assembly GCA_000966675.3). Classification (NCBI taxonomy): domain Eukaryota; kingdom Viridiplantae; phylum Streptophyta; class Pinopsida; order Pinales; family Pinaceae; genus Picea; species Picea glauca. Next base: position 674,986 of record JZKD02S1673894.1, read on the forward strand.
CAATGGAAACCAATACAAATCTGTCCAAGAACTTACTGAGTACATTATTCATTAAGCACATAAAAGTGGTTGGTGCATTGGTAAGCCTGAATGGCACCACCACAAATTCATAGTGACCATATCTTGTCCCAAATTCTATTTTGTGGATGTCTTCATCCTTAATTTAGACTTGATGGTATCCATACCTCAAGCCAATCTGTGAAAAAATTGTAGCACCCCTTAACTGGTCAAACAAGTCATCGATCCTTGGCAAGGGATACTTATTCTTAATGGTCATCTTATTGAGTTGTCTATATTCTAAGCACAACTTGAGTGTGCCATCCTTATTTTTCACAAACAAGGCTGGTTCTCCCCATGGAGATACACTAGGTTGAATGTATCCCTTGTCCAACATATCCTTTAGCTGCATTTTGAGCTCAACTAGCTATGGTGTACTCATTCTATAGGGTGTTTTGGACACTGGCACTGCTCCTGGTACAAGTTCTATTGAAAATTCAATATCTCTTCTTGGAGGTAGACTGGGTACCTCTTTTGGAAACACATATTTATACTCTCTTAATATGGGATGGTCCTCTAGGCTTGGTTTATCGTTCTCAACAGAGTTCAACACTTGTATTGCATACAAAGGACATCGTTTTCTGCAATACTTCTTCACTTGAAGGGCTGATATTTGTCTCATTGAGACATGATTTTGAATCCCTTGTAGGGTTATTTTTCTCGCTTCTGCATCTTCACACTCCAAATTTTTATTGTAACAATCCAACTTGGTTTTATGGGTAGCCAACCAGTCCATGCCAATTAGCAGGTCATAAGATCCTAAAGGGAGTATGTTTAGGGTTGCTTGGGTGGGTAATCCATTCATAATGAATTGGCATGCTGGTATGACCTCTGTTAATTTTCTTTTGGTTCCAATGGCTAGTTGTACCAGCCATGATTTAACATGTTTTACTTGCTGGAATTTACATTTTTCAACAGTTTGAGGGGAAACATAACTTAGATTAAAACCAGGATCAATTAAAATGGAAACTAGTTGGTTGGAAATCATACCTTCCATCTCCACCACTAAAGCTTGGTGGTCAACTTGTCTATTATCTAAGGCTGCATAGATTTGTGGCATGCTCCTAGCTACATCACTGATTGTGGTAGCCTCTTGGACATTGTATACCCTCTTATTGTCCTGTTTCCTATGTGGACAATCCCTTAAGAAATGTTCTTCTCCACAACCCCAACATTTCAAAGGCTCTCTCTTTGTGTTATCAGTCTTACATGGGGTTTCTCCAAAGGGTTTAGTACCACTCTGAGATGGAAAATTCTGCTGATATACACTTCTAGTAGGAAGGATCATCTTAGAACTTTTCCCATGGTTCTTAAATCTTGGGGATTTAAACCCCTTCTTCTTGAATCCAGAACTACTTTTCTTCTTCCAATCCTCACGAGGTTTTGTCTTATTCTTGATTTTCTCATAGCAATACCTTGCCTTCCAGATAATATCTTCTAAGGTATTTGGCTCATCAAATTCAATTTTGTCCTAGAAGGATTGAGGAAATCCACTAATAAATCATTGCATCTTTACCTTTTCATCCTTTATGTAGGGCACATACCTTATCAACTCAAGAAATTTGTTGATATACTCATCTATTGTGAATTGTCCTAAATTGAGTTCATAGAACTCCTTGGTCCTCTAATCAAATTATTTCTCTGAAAGATACTTCTTCTTGAGGTATTTCTCAAATTGTTTCCATGAAAAATCCTTTTCATGGATTCCTTTCACATTCCTAAGGTCCTCCCACCAAATCGATGACTTTCCATTCAGGTTGAAAATCGCTATTCAAGCCTTTAAGTTTTCAGAGTAGTCATGGACTTTGAAGTACTTATTCAAGCCTAGTAGCTAGACTTATGTTTCTTCCCCCTTCTTAATTTCTCCATCGAAAGTGGGTGGTTTGGATTTCTTAAATTCTTCAGGGTCACGGCTCTTGGAATGGTTCCTCTTATTTCTTTTCCTCTGGGAATGTGAACTAGTTTTTCTACTAGAGGATCCCTTGGAGTTTTTAGTTTCCTCACTAGTGGATTCTTCCGTTGAGTGTCTCTTGGCTCCATGTTGGGCCTTCTTTGAGGTGCTCCTCCTTGTGTGGCCACTTTCAGGACCATGCTTTCGTATTTCATGTGGACTTTGAGTTTTCTTAGTATGGTGTATGTCCACGTGACTGGCTGCTGGTCCATGTTGCAGCTGTCTTTGTATATATGATAGGATTTGTTGTAGGACTACATTAATTTCAGTTTTCTTTTCCTGTTCTTTTATCAACATTTTATTATCAGCCTTACAACTCTGTAATTCTTCCATGAGGCTTCTTACGGTTTTGGCCAAATATAGAGGGGTTTCCACCACCCTCCTCTCATCAGACTCTTTCTCTCGATTTTGGGATATTTCCCCCAACTCATGGTCCGTCACCATCCTTTACACTATAGTTTTCTTGTTGTCCACTAACTTCTTGAGTGCTGATAATTTTTTTTTTTTCTGATAGTTAATTACCTACTAGTTTAGGAACAATACATACAATTTATAAGGTGAAGTCAACTTCTTTATTTGGAACACTAACAACACATAGTTCAGACTTTCAGAACATAAAAAACAATATAAAGTCTCATTCCTCTCTTCAGTCGTGGCTCAATTAGGTCTCTTATGAAAGGGGTAAGGTAGGGTGTTACCCTTAAAAGTTCTCTAACAATATTTTTAAGAGAATCGTTCATGATCCAAAGAAGGGCAAGTGTTGTTGCTTGCTTTGATACCAATTTGTAACACACCCGACCCCTAAGTACTCTTTTTAGGGATGGGGCATCAAAATTCCACTTTCCTTAATCATCCCAAATCCTTTCCCAGGGATCTCCGTCATCTTCTGCTCATCAAGAGCTATCTACCAATTGCTACCTTGCTCAAATCGAAGCTTTGGATTGGGAGAAATGCCCTTCCAAAGCTCTTCAGGGGTTATTAGTCAAGGGCCATGTGGCGTCCACGTAGGTCTATCTCATTTGTACCATCACAAGTTCCTTGAAGTCCCGAAGAGTCCCCAATGTTCCTACATCTATGGTGGAAGTCCATTGACTGTCAAATCCAACGACGAAAATTCATCCTCCTTTAACACATAAGCTTAAGGGGAATTCGGTGTTTGGTGCTAAACACCCCTTTTTCTTTCTATGCATGTATCCTCCAGAGTCCCGATATACCGAACTCTTGAAGGACCCCGAAATTGTGCCACATAGATTTGGCCTTTGGCTTGTTTCGACTCATCCAAACACACCACTCCAATCCTCTGGAATCTTGAATTACCAGACTCCCAAAGGTTCCACACTTACACATGGCAACACATTAAACGTAGAGACAGGGACATGGGGGTCCGGGCCTTCGAATGATTTGACCCCAAAGTTCCATCCTCCCAATATTCCCTAAGTCCCAAACTCCCAGGTACTCCACCATATTTTGGTCAAGCGAGCATGCTCTAGGGGAATGACACACGACCAAGGGAATAGATGACATGTGGCCCCATCAATGGGTGACACATGTCATGTTCTAATGGGCACATAGGGTCTATGAAAAGAACGAATCAAGGTGATACGTTGCATGTTGAATGTGGCTCCATGTCATCCTAGGTGACGTCAGCATGCCACATCACTCCGAGTTGACAACCTCCCAACACCCCTTAATTCGCATGGTCGAGATGTGTTCACGTAGATACATAGATATACGACCTCCGTTACTTCATAAATTTGATGTTTGGGGAATCCTCTATGTAACTTACTCTTTTCTCCCGAACTGGTGAGCACTGGGTTGACCATGGTCTAGATCTAACGGTAAGAGGGAATCCTGAAATATCCTTGGATCAACGGTCCTTGTCACTTCGTGACAAGTATTAGTCAATGCAGAACTAACCGAGACTTAGATCTAATGGTCAGGAAATACCCTGAGGGCCCTTATATCTACGAATCACGTTACTTCTTGACCGTTAAGTGGGTCAGGGTTTAACAGTGGGACAAATCTCATGGTCATGGTTAGGGAAACTACCAGATGTCACTCAAACTCACTGGTAACTGAACCAATAGGTTTCCTTCGGTTGTTTTCAAGGGTTGTGAAGTCATACATCCCAGAGCTCCAAACTCCTAGAGTTCTGAAGCCATAATAGCTTTGCTCCTTTCGGGCTCAGCGAATAATTCTAGGTCTTGGTCATATGGGTCCTTTGACAGGTCTCAGGGCTATACACCCACCTATTTACCATGATGTAGTTACGACCATGGTCATGAGCCCTCAGTCACACCGACGACTGGTTTGAAGGAAGCATCTTCCATTCAATGGACTTAAGTTCTAAAACAGAGAACCATAAACTTATCCTTAGACAGACCTTCGTCTCATAGCTCTCTAGCTGCTAAGCTGAAGCAAACATAAACCATCCATAAACATGGGTCCACAGAAAACAATAAGCATTTCTAATTTAATCGTAGAATACAATTTTTAGTCATAGACACATACATTCAACCATAATTTCAATTCTAGTATACATATCATAAAAATACTTATCATGAAACCATAATTCGTGAAGCAACTGCTGAGAGGGGTGCCTATTTCCGCCCAACCATAGGCACAACCACTCCTGAATGGATTTACTATTTTCCACACCCTAGCTAGACCATGATGCTTTGAGAGAGACTCTCCTTTCTTGTTAAGTGACAGTTAGGGATGAAGGTTACTCTCCTCCTCCCATAAGAACTTGGAAAAATGGGTTTCTCTCTACCAAGCAAGGGGGTCTGCAATGGGTACTTCCACAGTCACTCCTCTTCTCTACAACTCCGTTTATCAGCTTGGACTAAAAACGCTGCCAACAACTTGCACCCAAAACAAGCTTGTTTTTCAATTCTCCTATGAACCTGAGAGCTGGATGCGGTCTTCTCTCTCCGAAAGAATGGTCTCTCGACTCATCTCTTCGTAGATCTCCTCTGTCCATGAATCCCCTTCTTTTCTTGTCTTCATCAGCAAGATTGCATGGGTCCAAATCCCCATCTTGTGGTCAGGTCAGGAATTCTTTCAGATGGGTACTCTGCCCATCTCCTCATCAATTCTCGAGGAGGACTTCCCAACTACTAGCCTAAATGGTAACTTATTTATGAGTTAGAGGACTGTTCTGGGTCTAAGTAATTTAAATCCATTAAGGTATTGGTATGGTGGGGGTCATCTCAACCATTGGTGGTTCCCCTCACCATCTCTCTCATAACATCATGATCTACCTTGGCAATCCCCTTCAGCAGTTATGAAACACTATTTATTTTATTTAATAACAAAAATACATACATTACCTTTTATAACAAAAAGGTTCATCAATTCCAACATCCACACATATTCACTCTTCCCATAGTCTTTTGGAAAGTTATAGTTATATTTACAAGTTGGGGGAAACATGTGTGTTACAAAATGTCACCAAGAATACCACCAAGAGATACTAGAAGGTAGGGCACACATCTTAAGCTATATGGCACTAGAGAGAGAGACCAAGAAACACCCTAGAAGATCCACCTTCCATCCTTATAGTTGCAACTCCAAACTTGCACCATACTTGAGAGAGTGAGTGAGGTGAGTGAGTACAAATGAGCTAGAGTGCCCTCTATTTATAGTGGTCCTTGTCACTTGTCTGGGCCTACTTGTCCTTTTAGAGGCTAATACTTTAATATTAGTTTTATTGAGCTGACTTGTCTTCTAGGGTTTTTACACATCTGTTTAGGGTTTCTCTTGCTTCCTAAATATTCTATTCTAGCCAAAGGTTACACATGGAGGTTAATACCTCCCATAACTACCATAATATCAACAGAAGGTTTGGGTTTTTAGAAACCTTTGCAAGCTATGGTTCTGTTTCAGAGACTTCACTCTCCTTCTTCCTTTGAAAATGCGTTTTGTCCAGAGACAAAGAAGCAGAGGTTGCAACTGATTTTAAAAGGATATTGTGCATACCAAAATAATTACGAGACAACTTCTCATCTCTAGATGGATAATCCTTCGCACAATCATCCCTGCCTTTTGATTTTCCACCTTTCCTGAGGTCTGTTGCAGAGAGATGGAATTGTGCGTCGGCCAACCTTTCCTTAAATTATTCATGTGTAAGGAACAAAGATGTGTCATCCAGATTGTAGTCGTAATTGAGCTCGTTGTCTTCCCACGTCGACATGATAAAGGAAGAAAGGACATGTGTTCATCAGAAAGAGGGAGAAGGGGAGGAATGGGGAAAAGAGAATGGAAGTGAGGAGAAACGAGATTGACAAAAAGGAAATAGGGAAGGGTGGCCGAGAAAAACTTGCTCAGGCCTGTGACCCTAGAGCCCAAGGCTACAAAACATAACTCTGTTAACAATTATACATATACATATATACATCAAAATTATGTATCTTCTATCACTTTCCTAGCCTATAACACTATATGCTTGTTATGTTTATACATGCGTGGTTAATTTAATAAGAATTATTAGCCACTACTTAGGATGTAGTTTCAACCTTCCATTTTCTTAGAAACTCTTAAATAATGAAGAGGTATCAATGTGAGATCAACCCACCATATATCTTCTTATAGAATCTTAGCTAACAAAGAAAAGCCAACCCTCCATCTTCTTAAAAACCTAAGCTAATGAAGAGGTATCAATTCGTCAAGGGAAAACACTATGAAAATAAACTAACATGAAATTAATACAAGTAACAAGGGTGAACAGTAAATCAATTCTTAGTTTAGGTCGTGCCTCTATTGAAGGCACATGAAAGGGTATTCCAACCTTTTTGTTGTTCAGTGATGAATCGTGTCATGATATAGACTTGTAAACTAACATTCAAAAACATAATCACAAAGATTTAAGCTAAAAACAAAGAGATATTAATATATTTCAATTTTTCCAACTATACCTAGTAACATTTACTTTCAACCCTAGGGCAAAGATAAATTAAAACCTTTTATCTTTCCAACTATAACATAATAATTACTTTATTAAACCATGCTCCAAAAAATAATTATGTTCTCAACATAAAAATAATGAAATGAATGAAGATTCATAATTCATTGCTTGTAACATCATAAAAACTATGAAAGTTGTAAGAAATTTTATAGATAATTTCGTCATGTACAATAGGATAAAACAACACATTATTATTGTACAAGAGGCTATATTGCTTGTACTCATAACTTTGCCAACTATATTTCTCTTGTAAGGATAGAGACTACATGACCCAACCCTTATAGAACCTTTATGCATATAATGTTTATATTTGTAAGCTCATCTTACAGTGCAATATTTTCATGTTGGGATTTCTTCCACATTAATGTATTCATTTTATGATATGTGGAAGGTATAATGAATTGTTTTACATAGATACCAATTGTTTAACAAAATATTCTATGGGAAAAGTTTGAAATTAAGCAACATAGGGTATGGAAAAACATGAATCAATATGTGGCTTTTGTCCACTAGTAGGGTTGCTAACTTTGCAACCTATAAGCTTGAAGAATAGTTGTTGTCATTGACGTGGCTAAAAGAAATGGATGAATGATAAAGTAAGCATTTGAAAAGGATGTAGAGGGATTTCAAACCCTAGTTGTAGAGGTTTCGAAATAGGGGAAACAACCTCAAACAAAAAATGAGTGATTTGTAAGGAAGCTCACAGAGGTTCCATAAATTAGAACTTTGATTCAAAATTTTATTGGGCAATGACCAAATAACAAGTTGATAATTAAGCTCTAGTTCATAAAATAGAGGATTTGTCTTAATACAAGGGTCATTGATTTTTTTCTTTGTTGTCAGTGATATATTATCTTCTTGTTCAAGTTCAAGGAGGATTGTGAATTAATATTTAGGAATGAACCCTATTTCATGGGCCCCCGAGGCTTGTATGTGAACCTATAGACATTAGATTTTAACCCTTAAGAGGATCACCCCAAATCAATTCCAATATGGGTATTCCCTCCATACCTATCATTGATTTTCTAGGATGACCCTATCTTTCGAGTGATTGGAAACAACATCAACAAATTCCTAGACAAAGCAATGTTAAAGGAAAGTCTATGTGATGTGAGTGAATATGTGTTAAAGTAGACTTATAGAAGGGCCTTCTTGAGGCACTAAAATTGAGTCTAGTTGGTTGATGCCACCTCCACGATCTAGACTACGAGAAACTCTCTTTTAAGTGCAACACGTTTCATAAATATGGCCATTTTCAAAACATGTAAAAGGGTTTTTTTGCCTCTACTAGATTAGTGAAAGGAAGAACAACCCATGCAAACAATTAATAGGTGCAAGAGAAGACAACCTCCTTTGCAAGTCAATTATTCCAATGCCCGTACATCAATAATAAAATATCAACCCCCACTCCAACAGGTCCAATCAAAAACTCATACCTCATTGACACCCTCAACAAATCGCTATGATATTCTAAGTGAGGAGGAACATTAAAAAAATAAAGAGGATATTCCAAAGGAGGTGAATGCCCAAGATGTGTATGAAGAAGCAAACGACTCTTAGAGGGAAGGGGACGAGCAAGAGCCAGAGCCAGTTGGCGAGGATACTCTTCCGATTCAAGAAGAAATAAAGACAAGAGGAAGCAAGGGGGAATTTCGAACACCAACATATGTTGGAGCAGTAAGAAACTTAGCAGTCCACCACTTGCAATTGACAAGAAATCTAAGAAATATATTCAAGAAAGTGAAGGGAACTTAAACGAAGAAATGAGATGTCAATGCTCGCTTTCCAAATTCATCTGCATGATTGGAATTTGAGACAAGTCTTAAATATGTACTTTTGAAGTATTTTTCTCTGTAAACTTTTTGTGAAGCAACTCACAAACATTCAAAGTAGCCACAGTTAATTGGGGTCAACCATTTTATAACAAGTTGTATGGGGATGGTCACAATTTCCCTACTTTTATTGCACAAAGAGAAGGGAGGTGCATTCTACAATTGGATATTGAAGAGATGGTAACATCTATCACATATCCATAATACTAATATGAACATCTTAATCTAATAAAATATATTAATATAGTAATAATAAATTTAAAATGAGCAAAATAATAATTATTAACAAATCTTTATATATAATATTTTAAGCACTTAAAAAATTACATTTCAAAAATACCTCTATATAAATTTAGTAAATACAAACTTAAAATAAATCTATGCTAATTACATACAACCAATAAGTATTATTGTTAAACAAAAATATTTGATATATTACATATACCAAAAACTTTATCCATATGAAAATTAATTTTATGATGATATACCTAAACTAATGTGACAATGTCCTAAATTTTGATAATACCATATATTATCATATTTGTATTTGTAAATATTAATTAAAATCATCTTCTATACCAACATTGTAACTCTCTTCATTTGTTATTTGTCATTGTTATTTAACACATTAACATACTTAAGTTTAGTTAATATAATTATTTTGTTTTAATCTTTCCATTTGTTTCATATCATATTAATCAAAATTGATGTGAATGGAGTATTCAAGTGTGATTTATATACTTACTTTGTTTTAATCTTTCCATTTGTTTCATATCATATTGATCAAAATTGATGTGAATTGACTATTCAAGTGTGATTTAGTTAAAAACAACAAAATAATCTAATTGGTATCAAAACACTTAATAAGTTTAAAAAATAAATCATCAAAAGATTCAATAACCAAACTTTAAACATGACATAAATTTGAAATTTTGTTGTTTTGCAAAATTAACAAATCTTAAACATAAGTAAATTTGGAAAACTTCAATAAGTTTAAAAAATAAATCATCAAAAAATTCAATAACCAAACTTTAAACATGACATAAATTTGAAATTGTGTTGTTTTGTAAAATTAACAAATGTTAAACATAAGTAAATTTGAAAAACTTTAATGTTATGCAAAATTTTAAAGATAAACAATATACACCTTATATCAAAGCATTTAATATTATATATATTGGGACACATACCATTCAATCTAAGGACACATAATATATTGCATTAAATTCTCTCTAATTCATATTAATAACCAACTTCCAAAAACTTAATTATAACTAATTTCCACAAACTTAATTAATTAAGAAAAAATTATAATAACCAACTTCCAAAAACTTAATTGTAACCACTTCTACAAACTTAATTATAAGAAAAAATTACAAACTCAATTACAAGAAAAAATTAAATTTAAAACTTTAATGGTTTACAAACTTGTTTCAAACTTTCAATGAAAAGTTTATAACAAATTTATCTGGTGTTTAAAGTTTTCCTTCTCTGCTCTGAGACGGCTGGAAGCGACGAGTAAGAGGACAATGAACGTGGCAGTACGTTGAATTAGTTAATTACCTACTAGTTTAGGAACAATACATACAATTTATAAGGTGAAGTCAACTTCTTTATTTGGAGCACTAACAACACGTAGTTCTGACTTTCAGAATATAAAAAACCACAGAAAGTCTCATTCCTCTCTTCAGCCTTGGCTTAACTAGGTCTCTTATGAAAGGGGTAAGGTACGGTGTCACCCTTAAAATTTCTCTAACAATATTTTTAAGTGACTCGTTCATGAGCCAAAGCAGGACAAGTGTTGTTGCTTTCTCTAATACCAATTTGTAACACACCCCACCCCTAAATACTCTTTTTAGGGATGGGGCATCCAAATTCCTCTTTCCTTAATCATCTTGAGTCCTTTCCCAGGGATCTCCATCCTCTTCTTCTCATTAAGAGCTATCTAACATCTGCTACCCTACTCAAATCAAATCTCTCGATTGGGAGAAACTGATCTAAAAATGAAGAAGACTTGTAATCTTGAAAATATTTGCAAGTTAAATTTTATGTG
>JZKD02S1673894.1:685854-723403 GCA_000966675.3 Picea glauca
CATTCAAGATGCATATAAACAACATCATAATCAATGAACATAAAACACATAACACAACAAATGATAAAGGAGTTCACCCCTCTCTTGGGCTACATCTCCTGGTCCAGCTTCCAATAAATCATTAGTATTATTTTCTCAAAGTGCTCAAAAACATGCTTTAAAATGCTCAAAATGACCAATAGACTGCTCCAATGGCTCCAGAACGTCCAAAAACCCCTAGCTGGGCTTTTTCGGCACCTCTTTTGGCCAAAAAACGAAGAAGATAGGCTTCCTTGAAGTCTCCTCTTCAAGATTGTAGTCTCTACAACTACAAAATGCACCTCCTCTGGCTCAACCTAGCCCACACGCAATTTAAATCGTGAAAACCTGGAACCGGGTGCAATCGCACCACCGGTCCAAACTGTCGAATCGTTTATGCGCTGGCCCTGATTACCAAGGCCCATGGGCACATGGTAGTCATACGACCGTGCACCAACACACAACAGGGCTAACGTTTAACAACCGTCATAATCATATGTCAAACCCACGAGCATTGGTAGTTGGTCACATGGTATGCCAAACTGCACGCAATAACAAATGGTTAACATATATGGTTACGGTGGTAACCGCTGTAGCGCTGGTCGCATACAATACAACATATGACTATGGGCTGGGGCTTAGCCCCGACCCGCCCCACGCCCAAATGCACATTATAACAATGTTAAATATATTTATTCCCATATACATAACAAGGAACATGCGGGGGTGCGCCGGTTGGGTGGCCTTTCCCAAAGCTTTACCCTGCCCAGAGGTCATGGGGTCGACTCCTACTGAGTGCAAAGGTTTTAACAAATAAACAAGTGACGCGTGGCGGCCTGTGATTGGGCCACGTGTCTCATTCCCATTCGATGCCAGTAAAACATGCCATATGCCAACTATCTGCCATGTCAGTGTACAATCTGCCATGTCATCGTCCGTACGGATTGTACAGACTGTACAGTTAGCACCCTTTTTTTTGCTTGTTTACCATTTTGAACAGAACACGATATCTCTTGCTCCTGACGTTTGTTTGAACCCAAATGAGTTGCATTGGGTTTGAAACGATGAGGCCTATGCTCTCGTCCGATTTGAAGCGATTCCGAGCACTTTGAATTTTTGGGCAAAATTTGATCCCCTGATCAGAAACTCCCTTCCAAAGCTCTTCGGGGGTTATTAGTCAAGGGCCATGTGGTGTTCACGTAGGTACCTCTCATTCATACCATCATAAGTTCCTTGAAGTCTTAGAGAGTCCCCGACGTTCCTGCATCTATGGTGGAAGTCCATCGACCGTCAAATCCAACAGTGGAAATTCATCCTCCTTTAACACATAAGCTTAAGGAGAATTCGGAGATCGGCGTTGAATGCCCCTTTTTCTTTCTATGCACGTATCCTCTGGAGTCCCAAAATACCAAACTCCCGAAGGACCTGAAAATTGTGCCATGTAGCTCCGGCCTTCGACTCGTTTCAAATCATCCAAATGCATCAATCCAATCCTCCATAGTCCCAAATTCCCTAACTCCCGAAGGGTACACACTTACACTTGGCAGCAAATTAAACGCAAAGACATGGATAGGGGGGTCCAAGCCTTTGACTGATTTAACCCCAACGTTCCATATTCCCAATCTTCCCAAAGTCTCAAACTCCCGTAGTCCCGGGTACTCCACCATCTTTTGGTCAAGTGAGCATGCTCGAGGGGAATGACATGTGGCCAAGGACATAGATGACATGTGGCCCCATCAATAAGTGACATGTGTAACGTTCTAATGGGCACATAGGGTCTGTGTAAAACATGAATCAAGGTGACACGTGGCACGTTGAACGTGGCTCCAGGTCACCATGGGTGAAATCGGCGTGCCACGTCACTCCGGGATGACAACCTCCCAATGCCCCTTAATTCTCACAGTCGAGATGTGTCCATGTAGATGCATAGATCTATGGCCTCTATTACTTCATAACTTTGGCATTTGGAGAATCCACAATGTAACTTACTCTTTGATCCTAGAGTGGTCAATGCTAGGCTGACCATGGTTTAGATCTAATGGTCAGAGGGAATCTCGAAAGATCCTCAGATGAATGGTCCTTGTCACTTCGCGACTTCAACGTTCGGGGGTTCACTCTGCCTAACACTCCATTTCTTCTGGAGTAGTCAACACCAGACTAACCACAACTTAGATCTGACGGTCAGGAAAGACCCTGAGGGCTCTTAGATATACGAATCGCGTTACTTCACGATCGTTAAGTGGGTTAGGGTTTAACAATGGGACAAATTCCATGGTCATGGTTAGGGAAACTGCCAGATGTCAGTCAACCTCGCTGGTAACTGAATTAGCAGGTTGCCTTCGGTCATTTTCGAGGGTTGTGAAGTCATACATCCCGGAGCTCCGAACTCCTGGAGTTTTGAAGCCAGAATAGCTTCGCTCCTTTCAGGCCTAGCAAATAATTCCTAGGTCTTGGTCATATGGGTCCTCTGACAGGTCTCGGGGATGCACACCCACCTCTTTACCATGACTTATTTAGGGCCTTGKTCATGAGCCCTCGATCAGACCGATGGATGGTTTGAAGGAAGCATCTTCCATTCACTGGACTTAAGTTCTAAAACAAAGAACCGTAAACTTATCCTTAGACTCATTTACATACCTTCATCTCATAGCTCTCCAGCTGTTAAGCTAAAGCAAATAGAAACCATCCAAAAGCATGGGTTCACAAAAAATAATAAGCATTTCTACTTTAATCGTAGAATACAATTTTTAGTCATAGAAACATACATTCAACCATCATTTCAATTCTAGTATACAAAGCATACAAATACTTATCAAGAAACCATAATTCGTGAAGCAATTGCTAAGAGGGGTGCCAGTTTCCACCCAACAGTAGGCACAACCACTCTTGAATGGATTTACCACTGGCCACCCCCTAGCTAGAACATGAAGCTCTAAGAGATACTCTCCTTTATTGTTCAACGACAATTAGGGATGAAGGTTACTCTCCTCCTCCCATAGGAACTTGGAAAAATGGTTTTCTCTCAACCAAGCAAGGGGGTCTACAAAGAGTAATTCCACAGTCACTCGTCTTCTCTACAACCCCGTTTATTAGCTTGGACTGAAAACACTTCCAACAACTAGCTTGTTTTTTAGTTCTCCTATGAACCCAAGAGCTGCATGCACTCTTCTCTCTCCAGAAGAATCGTCTCTTGACTCATCTCTTCACAGATCTCCTCTTCCCACAAATCCCATTCTTTTCTTTCCTTCATTAGCAATATTTTATGGGTCTGAATCCCCATCTTGTGGTAAGGTCATGAAGTATTTTAGATGGGTACTCTGTCCATCTCCTCATTAACTCTTGAGAAGGACTTCCCAACTACCATCCTGACTGGTAACTTATTTCTGGGTTAGAGGACTGTTCTAGGTCTAAGTAATTTAAATCCATTAAGGTATTGGTATGGTGGGAGTTATCTCAACCATTTCTAGCTCCCCTCACCATCTCTCTCATAGCATCATGATCTACCTTGGCAATCCACTTCAGTAGTTATGCAACACTATTTATTTTATTTAATAACATAAATACATACATTACCTTTTATAACAAAAAAGTTCATCATTTCCAACATCCACACATATTCAGTCTGCCCATAGTCTTTTAGCAAGTTATAGTTATATTTACAATTTGGGGGAAACACGGGTGTTACAAAATGTCACCAAGAATACGACCAAGAGATACTATAAGGTAGGGTTAACATCTTAGGCTAGATGGCGCTAGAGAGAGATACTGAGAAACACCCTAGAAGATACACCTTCCATCCTTGCAACTGCAACTCCAAACTTGCACCATATTTGAGAGAGTGAGTGAGGTGACTAAGTATAAATGAGCTAGAGTGACCTCTATTTATAGTGGTTCTTGTCACTTGTCTGGGCCTACTTGTCCTTTTAGAGGATAATACTTTAATATTAATTCTTTTATTGAGCTGACTTGTCTTCTAGGGTTTTTACACATCCGTTTATCGTTTCTCTTGCTTTCGTAATATTCTATTCTAGCCAAAGGATACACATGGAGGTTAATACCTCCCACAACTACCATAATATCAATAGAAGGTTTGGGTTTCCAGAAACCTTTGCGAGCTCCGGTTTTGTTTTAGAGACTTCACTYTGCTTCTTCCTTTGAAAATGTGTTTYGTCTAGAGACAAAGAAACAGAGGTTGCAACTGTTTTTCAAAGGAGATTGTGCATACCAAAATAATTAAGAGACGACTCCTCATCACCAGATGGAGAATCCTTCACATGAGAATCCATGCCTTCTAATTCGCCACCCTGCTCGAGGTTCATCGCCAAGAGATGGAGCTGCGCGCCATCCAACCTTTCCTCAAATTATTCATGTGTAAGGAACATAGAGGTGCCATCCAGATTGAATTCGTAATTGAGCTCGTCCTCTTCCCACATCGACATGATAAAGGAGGAAATGACATGTGTTCATCAGAAAGAGGGAGAAGGGGAGGAATGGGGAAAAGAGTAGGGAAGTGAGGAGAAACGAGATCGACAAAAAGGAAACTGGGAAGGATGGCCGAGAAAATATCGCTCAGGCCTGCGGCTCTAACGCCCGAGGCTATGAAACATAACTCCGTTAACAATTATACATATACATATATACATCAAAATTATGTATCTTCTATCCCTTTCCTAGCCTATAACACTATATTCTTGTCATGTTTATACAAGTGTGGTTAATTTAATAAGAAGTATTAGCCACTACTTAGGATGTAGTTTCAACCTTCCATTTTCTTAGAAACTCTTAACTAATGAAGAGGTATCGGTGTGAGATCAACCCACCATATATCTTCTTATCAACTCTTAGCTAAAAAAGCAAAGCCAACTCTTTTTCTTAAAAACCTAAGCTAATGAAGAGGTATCAATTCGTCAAGGGAAAACACTATGAAAATAATCTAACATGAAATTAATACAAGTAATAGGGGTGAACAGTAAATCAATTCTTAGTTTAGGTCGTGCCTCTATTGAAGGCACATGGAAGGGTATTCCAACCATTATTTTGTTCAGTGATGAATCATGTCATGATATAGACTCTTAAACTAACATTCAAAAACATAAGCACAGAGAGTTAAGTTAAAAACACATAGATATTAATATATTTCAATTTTTCCAACTATACCTAGTAACATTTACTTTCAACCCTAAGGTAAAAAGAAATTAAAACCTTTTATCTTTCCAACTATAATAAATAATTACTTTATTAAACCATTCTCCTTTAAAAAACAATTATGTTCTCAACATAAAAACAACGAAATGAATGAAGATTCATAATTCATTGCTTGTAACATAAAAGCTATGAAAGTTGTANCAGACCGATGGATGGTTTGAAGGAAGCATCTTCCATTCACTGGACTTAAGTTCTAAAACAAAGAACCGTAAACTTATCCTTAGACTCATTTACATACCTTCATCTCATAGCTCTCCAGCTGTTAAGCTAAAGCAAATAGAAACCATCCAAAAGCATGGGTTCACAAAAAATAATAAGCATTTCTACTTTAATCGTAGAATACAATTTTTAGTCATAGAAACATACATTCAACCATCATTTCAATTCTAGTATACAAAGCATACAAATACTTATCAAGAAACCATAATTCGTGAAGCAATTGCTAAGAGGGGTGCCAGTTTCCACCCAACAGTAGGCACAACCACTCTTGAATGGATTTACCACTGGCCACCCCCTAGCTAGAACATGAAGCTCTAAGAGATACTCTCCTTTATTGTTCAACGACAATTAGGGATGAAGGTTACTCTCCTCCTCCCATAGGAACTTGGAAAAATGGTTTTCTCTCAACCAAGCAAGGGGGTCTACAAAGAGTAATTCCACAGTCACTCGTCTTCTCTACAACCCCGTTTATTAGCTTGGACTGAAAACACTTCCAACAACTAGCTTGTTTTTTAGTTCTCCTATGAACCCAAGAGCTGCATGCACTCTTCTCTCTCCAGAAGAATCGTCTCTTGACTCATCTCTTCACAGATCTCCTCTTCCCACAAATCCCATTCTTTTCTTTCCTTCATTAGCAATATTTTATGGGTCTGAATCCCCATCTTGTGGTAAGGTCATGAAGTATTTTAGATGGGTACTCTGTCCATCTCCTCATTAACTCTTGAGAAGGACTTCCCAACTACCATCCTGACTGGTAACTTATTTCTGGGTTAGAGGACTGTTCTAGGTCTAAGTAATTTAAATCCATTAAGGTATTGGTATGGTGGGAGTTATCTCAACCATTTCTAGCTCCCCTCACCATCTCTCTCATAGCATCATGATCTACCTTGGCAATCCACTTCAGTAGTTATGCAACACTATTTATTTTATTTAATAACATAAATACATACATTACCTTTTATAACAAAAAAGTTCATCATTTCCAACATCCACACATATTCAGTCTGCCCATAGTCTTTTAGCAAGTTATAGTTATATTTACAATTTGGGGGAAACACGGGTGTTACAAAATGTCACCAAGAATACGACCAAGAGATACTATAAGGTAGGGTTAACATCTTAGGCTAGATGGCGCTAGAGAGAGATACTGAGAAACACCCTAGAAGATACACCTTCCATCCTTGCAACTGCAACTCCAAACTTGCACCATATTTGAGAGAGTGAGTGAGGTGACTAAGTATAAATGAGCTAGAGTGACCTCTATTTATAGTGGTTCTTGTCACTTGTCTGGGCCTACTTGTCCTTTTAGAGGATAATACTTTAATATTAATTCTTTTATTGAGCTGACTTGTCTTCTAGGGTTTTTACACATCCGTTTATCGTTTCTCTTGCTTTCGTAATATTCTATTCTAGCCAAAGGATACACATGGAGGTTAATACCTCCCACAACTACCATAATATCAATAGAAGGTTTGGGTTTCCAGAAACCTTTGCGAGCTCCGGTTTTGTTTTAGAGACTTCACTCTGCTTCTTCCTTTGAAAATGTGTTTTGTCTAGAGACAAAGAAACAGAGGTTGCAACTGTTTTTCAAAGGAGATTGTGCATACCAAAATAATTAAGAGACGACTCCTCATCACCAGATGGAGAATCCTTCACATGAGAATCCCTGCCTTCTAATTCGCCACCCTGCTCGAGGTTCATCGCCAAGAGATGGAGCTGCGCGCCATCCAACCTTTCCTCAAATTATTAATGTGTAAGGAACATAGAGGTGCCATCCAGATTGAATTCGTAATTGAGCTCGTCCTCTTCCCACATCGACATGATAAAGGAGGAAATGACATGTGTTCATCAGAAAGAGGGAGAGGGGGAGGAATGGGGAAAAGAGCAGGGAAGTGAGGAGAAACGAGATCGACAAAAAGGAAACTGGGAAGGATGGTTGAGAAAATATCGCTCAGGCCTGCGGCTCTAACGCCCGAGGCTATGAAACATAACTCCGTTAACAATTATACATATACATATATACATCAAAATTATGTATCTTCTATCCCTTTCCTAGCCTATAACACTATATTCTTGTCATGTTTATACAAGTGTGGTTAATTTAATAAGAAGTATTAGCCACTACTTAGGATGTAGTTTCAACCTTCCATTTTCTTAGAAACTCTTAACTAATGAAGAGGTATCGGTGTGAGATCAACCCACCATATATCTTCTTATCAACTCTTAGCTAAAAAAGCAAAGCCAACTCTTTTTCTTAAAAACCTAAGCTAATGAAGAGGTATCAATTCGTCAAGGGAAAACACTATGAAAATAATCTAACATGAAATTAATACAAGTAATAGGGGTGAACAGTAAATCAATTCTTAGTTTAGGTCGTGCCTCTATTGAAGGCACATGGAAGGGTATTCCAACCATTATTTTGTTCAGTGATGAATCATGTCATGATATAGACTCTTAAACTAACATTCAAAAACATAAGCACAGAGAGTTAAGTTAAAAACACATAGATATTAATATATTTCAATTTTTCCAACTATACCTAGTAACATTTACTTTCAACCCTAAGGTAAAAAGAAATTAAAACCTTTTATCTTTCCAACTATAATAAATAATTACTTTATTAAACCATTCTCCTTTAAAAAACAATTATGTTCTCAACATAAAAACAACGAAATGAATGAAGATTCATAATTCATTGCTTGTAACATAAAAGCTATGAAAGTTGTACGAACTTTTATAGATATTTTTGTCATGTACAATAGGATAAAACAACACATTATTATTGTACAAGAGGCTATATTGCTTGTACTCATAACTTTTCCAACTCTATTTCTTTTGTAAGGATAGAGACTACATGACCCAACCCTTATAGAACCTTTATGCATATAATGTTTATATTTGGAAGCTCATCTTACAATGTGATATTTTCATGTTGGGATTTCTTCCACATTAATGTATTTATTTTATGATATGTGGAAGGTATTATTAATTTTTTTACATAGATACCAATTGTTTAACAAAATTTCTTATGGGAAAAGTTTGAAACTAAGTAACATATGATATGGAAAAACATGAGTTAATATGTGGCTTTCGTTCACTATTAGGGTTGTTACTTTTTCAACCTATAAGCTTAAAGAATAGTTGTTGTCATCGACGTGGCTAAAAGAAATGGATGAATGATCAAGCAAGCATTTGAAAATGATTTAGAGGGATTTCAAACCCTAGTTGTAGAGGTTTCCAAATAGGGGAAACAATCTAAAAGAGGATTGTGACTTAATATTTAGGACTGAACCCTATTTCATGGCCCCTTGAGGCTTTTATGTGAACCTATAGACATTATATTTTAACCCTTAAGAGGATCACCCCAAATCGATTCCAATATGGGTATTCCCTCCATACCTATCATTGATTTTCTAGTATGACCCTATCTTTCGAGTGATTGGAAACAACATCAACAAATTTCTAGACAAAGCGACGTTAAAGGAAAGTCTATGTGTATGTGAGTGAATATGCATTAAAGTAGACTTGTATAAGGGCCTTCTTGAGGCACTAAAACTGAGTCTAGTTGGTTGATTCCACCTCGACTATCTAGACTATGAGAAACTCTCGTTTAAGTGCAACTAGTTTCATAAATATGGCCATTTTTTCAAAACATGTAAAAGGGTTTTGTTGCCTCTACTAGATTAGTGAAAGGAAGAACAACCCATGCAAATAATTAATAGGCACAAGAGAAGACAACCTCCTTTGCAAGTCAATTAGTCCAATGCCCCTACATCAATAATAAACTAACAACCCCCACTCCAACACATCTAGTCAAAATCTCATACCTCATTGACACCCTCAACAAATCGCTATGAGATTCTAAGTGAGGAGGAACATCCAAAAAATAAAGAGGAGATTCAATAGGAGGTGAATGCCCAAGATGTGCATGAAGAAGGAAAAGAATCTTAGAGTGAAGGAGATGAGCAAGAACTAGAGCCAGTTGGTGAGGATGCCCTTCCGATTCAAGAAGAAATAAAGACAAGAGGAAGTAAGGGGGAACTTTGAACACCAACATATGTTGGGGCAATAAGCAACTTAACACTCCACCACTTGCAATTGGCAGGAAATCTAAGAAATAGATTCAAGAAAGTGAAGGGAACTTAAACAAAGAAATGAGATCTCAATGCTCGCTTTCCAAATTCATCTACATGATGTGAATTTGAGACAAGTCTTAAGTATGTACTTTTGAAGTATTTTTCTCTATAAAATTTTTGTGAAACAACTCATAAGCATTCAAACTAACCAAAGTTAATTTGGGTCAACCATTTTATAACAAGTTGTATGGGGATGGCCACAATTCCCCTACTTTTATTGCACATAGAGAAAGGAGGTGCATTCTACAATTGAATATTGAAGAGATTATAACATATGTCCCATATCCATAATGATAATGTGAACATGTTGATCTAATATAATATATTAGTATAGTAATAATAAATTTAAAGTAAGAGAAATAATAATCATTAACAAATCTTTATATATAATATTTTAAGCTTAAAAATCTACATCTAAAAAATCACAAATTTAGTAAATATAAAATTAAAATAAATCTATACTAATTTCATACAACCAATAAATATTGGTGTTAATTTTTTTTTATGGTATATTACATATACCAAAAACTTTATCCATATGAAAATTAGTTTTATGATGATATACTTAAATTATGTGACAATGTCCTCTCAATTTTTTTTGATAATAACATATTTTTTTTTTGGTAATAACATATATTTTTTTGGTAATAACATATTATCATTATCATCTTTACACTTTATCTATATGAAAATTAGTTTTATGATGATATACTTAAATTATGTGATAATGTCCTCTCAATTTTTTTATAATAACATATATTATCATTATCATCTTTGTGTTTGTAAATCTTAATTAAAATCATCTTCTATACCATAATTTGTAACTCTCTTCATTCATTTATTATTTGTGATTGTTATTTAACACATTAACATACTTAATCTTAGTCAATATAATTATTTTCTTTTAATTTTTCCATTTGTTTTATATCATATTTATCAATATTGATGTGAATTGTGACTTACTTAAAACAACAAAATGATCTAATTGGTATCAAAACACCTAATAGGTTTAAAAAATAAATCATCAAACAATTCAATAACCAAATCTTAAACATAACACAAATTTGAAATTTTGTTGTTTTACAAAATTAACAAAACTTAAACATAAACAAATTTGGAAAGGTTCAATAACCAAACTTTAACACAAATTTGAAATTTTGTTGTTTTGCAAAATTAACAAACCTTAAATATAAACAAACTTGGAACTTTAATGCATTTCAACATTATGAATAATAAATTTATTACATCAAATTATTATTGATAAACCAAATAAACTTAAAATTTTAAAGATAAACAATATACACCTATAACGAAGCATTGAATATTATATATACTTGAATATATAACATTCAATCTAAAGATGCTTTAAATTGGATGATATAATATACAACATTAAATACTCTAATGCATAATACATATTAATAATCAACTGTAAATAATAAACTTCCAAAATCTTAATTATATATATATATATATATATATATATATATATATATATATATATATATATATATATATATATATATATATATATATATATATATATATTTTAATTTTAATGGTTTAGAAACTAGCTTTAAATGTTTTATTGTAGAATGCATATTAATAACCAACTTCAAATAATAGTCAATTGAGTGTAGCTTGGATGGTTGTGAGGAGGGCGTTGAATTCATCTCAATCCCCTCTTTTATCATTTATGGATGTTAAGTGGATCTTAATCCCCTCTTCACTTTGAGGAGATTAAGAAGTTATGTCTTGAAGTTTTTTTTATAAATATTATGTAGAAAACCTTTGAGTATTTTTGTTAGAATTTATGGATGGTAAACGTGTAAAAATTGTACTTGGATATACATTGATAGAAAACTGGTAAATCCTCTAATATATATGACAAAGTTGTAAATGGGTATATATGACAAAGTATAGTGTCAAAAGGTTTAATGGATGAATACAAAATAAAGTTAATTGTTAAAGGTTTTAGATCAAAAATTTAAATTGGAATATATGATTGCAATTAGATTGGTATAAATGATAACAATTTGATTTAGGTTGAACAATCATCATATGAATATGAAAATGTATTTTTGAGAAAATAAAAATGCTAAAGTTTTTATAAAATGAAAATACAAAATAAAAATGAATAATTTAGTGTGTAAAATGTTGAAGTTATTGTTAGAATTAGAGTAAGACTTAAAATTGTTTCTAATTACTTAAGAGTTTGTATTCTTCATATATAAGAAAACATATAGTATATGTGTTATAATATAACACATATACTATATATGTTATATTATAAGGAAACATGTTAATGACTACATACCTATAGACATTTTAAAAGAGTGAAAGTGGTCATTTTAAGTGGTTGCTAGTTTTCATTGCATAACTACAATGGGTTAGCTTGCATTCCCTAATAGCAACTAGTAATAACTATCTTTATTGTTGGTTGACAATTGAGATATGATAGTTTTTCCACCTTTGAGGACTAGCTCAAGCAATTATGAGCCAAACACAAAATCCCTCTTCCAAAATTAGAAAAATCACATATATATGATAAATTTTCCACCTTAAGATCTTAAGACTAACTCAAGCCATCATAAACCAAACATAAGATATCTCTTCTAAAATTAAAAAAAAATAACATTTTTTTTTATTCCCAAAATACTTAGAAAATTTTCATATTTTATAAAATAAAAAATAATCTAAAAACCAAATATCTAAAGATTGAAAAACACTTTTGAGAAAAGGTTTTTAAGGATTCATATCTTCTAATCATAGCTTTTACTGATATTTTAATCGTAATTTTCTATCTTGACGATACAAGTATATGGAGGAGATATTCATTATTAATATGAGTACATATTAATAATTAATAATGTTTAAAATGATTAATTCTAAGTCACTTCCAACGAAAATAAACATGAATAAAATTATTATGTCGTGAATATTGAAAACCAATGGATATAATATTGTATACAGGTTTGAATTATCTTATAACTACTTTCACCAAAAAGGGAATAAAATGATTAAGATATATAAAAAATGTAAAGTAATCATTTCAATTAATTGGAAATTTAGAGTAGACAAATTATATATTTAAAAATATGTTATCAATTATTTATTTAATATTAATTAAAAAAAATATTATTAATTACTTATCTAATACTAATTAAAAATAATTTCATAAACTAATAAAAGTCCATAATTATTATATTATCCTTTATAATAAAATTACAAAAATGTAGTATAGATCAATTATGAGGATATTGTAATTTTTTAACATATTAAATCTATTTCTCTCTTTTATGCAAATTAAGGAATTAAGGTAATATTCAACTTATAAAAACTTCACTGCAACATACTAAAAGCATATATATTAAAATTTATTATTTATATATATATATATATAAAAAAAATTTGATATTAAAGGGGATAAGGGATTTGTTAGGGATTTAACTTCTCTAACCATTCAAGTAGGTAGAATAATATGTTTTCCATGTAATAAAGGTTGACATTAGTAAATAAGGTCTATATAAAAATGTGAACAAGTTTAATGTAAGAAGACTTAGTGGAAGCTTCTGCTTCTAGAAAGATCTTCATCTAGAGTGTTCTTTAGAAGAGAGAATTAGTATAAATATGGGTAGAAGGCATGAACAAGTCTTGTCTTGAGAATTGYTGTATTAGAGCTATTCTCTGCTAGAGGTTGCCCCCTCGAATAGGCAGACAAATTTGGATTTTTGTCAATAACGATATCATTGTTGGTGTTGTTGTTCTCTCTATTTTGTTGTTTAGTTGGCATTTATCTTAATATTTATGTTTCTTCTTAAAAAATATATCTAGTACCTTACACATGGTATCATAGTACTTTTCTGTGCATAAATTATGAGATTTTTTTTCCAGGGTAGAGACGTGTACTGTTGGTGTCTTTAAAGCACAAAGATATGTCATTCATTGGGTAAAACTATGACTCGGAAAGACTCCACGCAGGAAATACAGACGGTTTCACTGGCTACTTGAAACAAACATTTCACCTTGTTGGAAACCTCTATAACCCCTCTTGGTGCCCCTTCGAGTAGTACCACATTAGACACATTTTGTACACAACCATCACTCCCACGTATTGTCGAGTATATCGTGAGTCCCCCAGGTCTCCCAAAACCAACTCTAGATTAGTCGATTGGCTGCTTGATTGCTATAGTGACATCGAGAACAACACTCGGGAAAATACTCTCTAATACCTAGGTAATTGAGTAGTACAACTAAGCGTACGATCGAGCCTCCATAGTTGGTGTCCTGAGATATTGGGTTGAGTACTACTGTTCAACCTCGCACGTATATCATAGAGCTATAACATAGAGAAAACCCTTATCTATAGGAACCCTGAAAACCCTAACCCTTTGGAACAAAACAACAAAAAACAAAAAGACAAGGGAAATTTTGTCACACAACCTTGCCTCCTGCATCTTGGTTGTGAAATTCCTACACAATTGTCCCTGTTAACAATTTGGACATTTCGTCACTGTAGTATTCTTCAGGCCGAAGTATAACTCCGCATGAGTAAAAAAAAGAGTATAGTGGTCCCAACGACACCCTTATTTGGGACTTATCCCATTGGCTTCCTCTCTTCGCCATGATCGTTGTGGTTATCTTTCATTTCTAAGCATTTTGTTTTCTGTGGACCCACCCACCCTCCCCGACACCCTTATTTTCAACATATCCCATTAGATTCCTCTTTTCACCCTAATCACCATTGTATATATCACTTTTCAGTTTTTTTTTCGTGGATCCACTCCCCCTCCCCGGCATGCCTCATTCCCACATGGCCATTACTCACAACCAAGACATCATTAACCTGTAAGCCAAATCCAAACAACCCAAGGACACCATCCAAATAATGAATTCTGAAATTGCTTCCATCAATTCCAACGTTGAAGCCTTCAAGCACTAAGTTAAGGGAACATTTAACTCCATCCAATCCTTTCTCAACCAATTATTGAAACAATCCCAGGGCCCTCCCTCCTCTGACCACCCTTCACACTTAGAAGGTGCATACTCTTCCCATAATACGACCTTTCATTCCAACTCTCTTCATCATGACCCTTGTCTTCCTAGAGTTGAGGTGAACAAATTTTATGGCTCGAATCCCATGGGATGGGTCACTCAAATGGAACATTATTTCTCCAAGGGTATGCTTCTTGGAAACAATTTGTTGCATAGCTTTATGAACACATTGACATTGACACCCACCATTTAAGATGTTTGACCAAGTTGAAATAGTCTAGCACAATGGAAGGCTTTACAACCTCCTTTGAGCACTTGGATTTCAGAATAGAGGGCATGTCAGATTCCTTCTTCAGTGAATGCTTTATTAGTGGCCTAAAGGATGAAATCTGCGTCCAGTTCGTAATGGCTTTCCCTTAGACTTGGTTGGAAGATACTAAAAGAGCCAAGGAAGCACAACAAATTGTCTTCGCCCAAAAAAGAAAACCCTCCTTTCTTGCTGTCCCTCGACCCACCAATCCCACCCTTCCTACCACTCCTTTTAAGATATATAAATTAACTAGGGCATAAATGGTTGAATGCCAACTCAAGGGTCTTTGCTATAATTGTGATGACAAATATTTTTCAGGGCACAAGTGTAAGGAACATAAGTTGTTTATGGCCATTTCTAAGGATGTTTCTTATGAGGAAGTCGATGTTTCCCTTGTGGAAGAGACACCCTAAGTAGATGATCTTACTCCACCCTTTGATCCACCAGAATTTGAACCATTGATTTCGCTACACACTCTGCTCAAGTTAATTGGCTAGGTTAAGCATAGGAAAGTCATCATCCTAGTTGACAGTGGAAACACCCATAATTGTTTTCATTGCTGCCTTGCCTAAGAAATCAATTTATATATATTTGCAATAAACAAATTTCAAATCATGATTCCAATGGCGATTCCATGAAATGTGGTGTAACATCCCCACTATAATCCCCAGTTTAATTTATGCATAATGTAGATATGAATGTGGATATGGCCAAACAATGTAATCTGTGAATGTATTTTATGCTTTTAAATAAATAAAATGTGATACCAACTGCTGGTGGATATGGATAGAGATGGGGGTTGAGTTTTCGACAAGAGAAGAGAGTGTTAAGAGGGGTCCAAGGGGGAAAATTAATTATGGGTATTAATTCAACCATTTTCCTAAATTTTATTACCATTGGGGATAACTTCTAATTTTTGTTTGAGTGTATGATAACCCAATCATTAAAATCATGTAAGAGGGTGAGTTTGAGAGTCACAACCCATAGTTATTGGATAACATGGGGCTAAAGTACAATCAACATTGGACAGAGTGAGCATTCAATTGTTTTTGGAAAACATAGGAAATGTGTATGGGAAGTTACGCGAGTTTTTATACATTGAGTTTTACATGAAAAAAAGCAGAGAGCTGAGAAGGAGAGCACGAGAGATAAAGAAAGATAGTTGGGTGAATTCT
This sequence comes from Picea glauca, assembly GCA_000966675.3. Lineage (NCBI taxonomy): Eukaryota > Viridiplantae > Streptophyta > Pinopsida > Pinales > Pinaceae > Picea > Picea glauca. The sequence continues at coordinate 701,913 of JZKD02S1673894.1, forward strand.
CGAGCATACTAGAGTGTTTTGGAGTGGTTTGGAGATGAAGATTGAAGAGCCATGTTGTCAAGATTGAAGAGTAAACTCTTGTTTGAGTTGCACTGTAGCAACAAGTGTTTGTTGTAGTTGCTGGTAGTTTTCCTGGAAGTGAGTTCCCTTGAGTTCCCAGTAGAGATATTCCTAGCTACCAATGCTAGAGAGACCTTGATAAATTAATGGGATGTTCGATGGATTGAGAGAAGTGAAGGGGTGCATTCCTAGAGCTAGAGGAAATTTGGGATAACTGTAAGAGAATACCAGTGGGTTGTGGGATATTGAGTTGTGAGTGGATTGTGAGAGACACCCTTTTCTTGTGGATTCCTAGCCTCAGCTCGTGGGTGACTTGCTGTTGAGATTTGGAACAACAAGTTTATGGTTGGGTGGAACTTCCTTCCCAAGTAGTTTTTCGCACAACTATATTAAAAAGATAAGTGTTTATTTGTTTTCTTGTGTTAATTTTGGAGTTTAAATGTTGTGCATTTTTACTCTGTGCATGAGAATGAATTCTATGTTGCTGTGGTGAAATTGTTAGCTGCATTTACATTTTTAACTACTATGGACAATTTCTTGAGCTTGATTGTTATGTTGTTCATAATTCAAGGTTTAAATGTATCCATTAATCGATTTCGATAGTATCGGTAACGATATTCCAATGTGGTTCTCTAATCTTTGCATGTGATGGGAATAGTTGTCATGCATAGTAACAAGCCTATTGCACATGCTGTGAATGGTTGTCGTGCACAGTACAAAGGAGGTTGCACGTGTGATTTTTCTTAGTGAGGGTGCGACCTTCACATTCATTTTGAATGTTGTAGATGTATTTATTTGTATGGTATCAAACAATAGTTAAATCTGTGTATAATTTGTAGCTAATAAGCTATAGGAAATTTAGTTAGCAGAAAAATTTCATATTTATGTGTATTTTCCACTAATAATGTTCCTTGGTTAAGTTGGGGGACATTACAGAATGGTATTAGAGCTTTTGGTTTAACACTGGGCTTGTATGGGCTAAAGATCAACATGAAGTTAGTAAATTCGTCATCTTATCATTTGAGCTGTGTCAAATTGGGGAAGAAGGCGAGTTAGAAATTTTCACGATGGTCACGAGATGGAAAATAAGGAAAATTAGATAATCAAAGAAAGGACTTGTGTGTGAAAAATATTGGTTTTGCACGATGCATAATTGGTATGGCGTGCACTAGATATTGGTGCACGATGTAAAAAATGTTGCATGCACTAGATATTGGTGTGCAGTATAAAATGTCGTGCGCACTGAATATTGGTGCATGATGCACACTGAATATTGGTGTGCTATGAATTTTGTGCACACTAAATGTTGATGCGAAATGTAAAGTCACACACAATTAATATTGGTGCACGATATAAAAGTTGCATGCACTGATTGTTGGTGCGTGATATAACAAGTTGCGAACACTGGATATTGGTGAGTGGTATAAAAAGTCACACACACTGAATATGGGTGTGCGATGTGCACTAATTATTGGTTCGTGGTATAAAAGTTGCGCACATTGGATGTTGGTGTGTGTAACGTACCCAACCACCATAACTGGTCATGACACACAAAATGTTTGTATTTATCAGCTCTAATACCATTTTAGTAATGTACCTAGCCTCCAGCTAGGCAACCATACTTGAAAAATACACATACACGAAACTTCTGCTAATTAAAACCATTCTTTTACTATTATCTATTTTCCCATAGCCTACAACTACAATTTATAAAAAAATTAGCTACATCAATAACCATAAAACATATGCGTCTGAAGCATGCTAATAATCAACAGGAGATACAACTAAATCGTTCATTACATCAACATATAAGTCATTCTCATTCACACAGAGTTCATGCACAACAATAACACAAGTAAATAACTCAGTACAAGATAAACCACTTATCTTAAACAAGTATTGTGCAACCATCTGCTTGGGACAGACATTCCACCCAACCGTAGACTGATTGTTCCAAATCTCAATATCTAGTCACCCCCGACTTGAGGCTAGAAATCCACAAAATAAGGTGGTCTCTCACAATCCATTGAGATCTCACAAATCTCTCAACCCAACTGATATTCTCCTACAACTATCTCGACTTTTCCACCAACTCTCTTCCTCTTGACCTGCCCAACCCAAGTAATGCACCATTCGTTTATCAAGGTTAACCTAAGGAATGTACCATCCACTTATCAAGGCTAACCTAAGGAATGAGGCATTCATTTATCAAGGTCCCTCTGGCACATGCAACTAGGAATCTCTCAGTTGGGAACTCAAGGGAAATTGTTGCTAGGAAAAGTATCAACAAACCAACAACACACTTATTGTTTCAGTGCAACTCACGCGGGAGTTCACTCTTCCGACCTGAAAACTGGGCTCTTCATTTCTCCAGCTCCAATTTTCTCCAGACTTCACCCTCCATGGCTACATCAACTTTCGACTCTTTTTTCTCGCCCTCTATTCACTTCCCATGCACATGCTTGACTAACTACTTAAATTGATCGAATTGCTGTTAATTCTGTCAGTGGATTGTATTCAATCCCCATGTGCCCAATAACTTGGGGATGTGACCAATCACACCCACCCTCTTACATGTATTCAATGAATGTCATTGGAAACACTCAATTAGAAATATGTGACCACTCGCACCCACCCTCTTACATGTATTCAATGATTGGCTTTGGGAACACTCAATCAAACATCAAAAGGTTCATATACAATAACAGATTTAGGAAAACAGGTTAAATCCATAAAGATGGGTAATCCCCTCCTTGGATTCCTCTTGGCCATTATTCTATAAAATACCCTCTCTTGTGGATTAATTCAACCCCCATGTCTTGTCCATGTCTCCTTAGCAGATGACATCATATTTTTATTATTAAAACATTGAAATACAATTCACATATTACATCGGTTGGCTGTAGCCACATATTATATCTACATAAGCATTAATCAAACTAGGGATTATAATGGGGATGTTACATTCCCCCTCCCCTACAATTTTGCGCCGTCCTCGGTGCACTCTATGCCGATATATGTATTTGCAAATTTGCATCACAATACTTAGAAATAAATTTTTTGCAATTTAACAACTCCAACCAAAATCTCATGTTCCTCTCAACTCGTTGACCCAGGGAATGCACCATTCGTTTATCAGGGATAACCCAAGGGATGCACCATCCATTTGTCAAGGATAAACCAAGGGATGAACCATTCATTTATCAAGGTCTCTAGTGCATTTGACCATGACTCCGAGATGTGGTTCCAGAACTCTAGCTTCTCAAAATGGAATCTTGCATTCTGTTATCTTTAGAACTGTAAAACATTTGCTGGTCTTCTGCCTACATGTTTTTTTCATTCTCCCATGTATAATATTAGGGACCGTAGCAGGTCCATTGAACCTTTACCAACCCTATGGATTTGTTCCTAAGCACTTTGAATTTCTGGTCTAGGATGTGTACTAGTTCCACTCAGAAATCCCCTTCGTTCTCCACTTGGATCACATTCCAATCAATGACATGATTAGCATCAGGTACATAGTTTTTAAGTGATGATACATGAAATACATTATGTACTCTCATGGATGAAAGAAAAGATAACATGTATGCAACTGACCCTATATTTTCTAATATTTCAAAATGACCACAATATCTTGCTTCCAACTTTGGGTAGCTTCCTAATATTAGTGAACTTCTCTTTGCCTTTACTTTCAAAAACACATGTTCTCCCACTTTAAAATATCTGAAAATTCTGTTCCTGTTTGCATAATTGTTCTGCCTATTCGGGGCAGCCTTCATATTCTGCTTAATCCTTGCCATATGATCTTCCATTTCTTTTAGCAATTCTGGCCCAACAACTTCTTTGTTTGTTGGATTATCCCAACTCAATGGGGTGTTACATTTCTTGCCATACAATGCATCAAATGGACTCATTTTCAAGGAGACATGATACCCATTGTTGTAGGAAAATTCAACTAAATGAATATAATATTCCCACTTTGATGGATGATCCATCACATACATTCTAAGCATGTCCTCAATTATTCTGTTAGTCCTTTCTGTTTTCCCATCGGACTCTGGATGATATGTTGTTCTAAGATTTAAGTTTGTTCCAAATCACTTGAACAAAGCTTTCCAAAAATTGGCAGTAAACTTTGGATCTCTTTCTGAAACTATTGCCTTAGGCATTCCATGTAACCTAGCGACTTCTCTCATATAAATTTATGCGATATTTGCTACCTTGTGTGTAGTCTTTATTGGAATGAAATACATTGCTTTAGTCAACTTATCCACCACCACCATGATGGAATCATGCTGCTTCACTATTCTGGGGATCTTAGTATTAAAATCATCTGAGACCACTTCCCACTTCCATTTTGGAATGGGCAATGGCTCTAGAAAACATGTTGGGTGTCTATGTTTTGTCTTTACTTTTTGGCATTATGGACACCTGGCTATGTAATTAGCCACTTATTTCTTCATTCCTGGCCAAAAATATTGGCTTCTTATTGCTGAGATTTTCTTCTGATATCCTGTGTTCCTGACATATAACACATTGTGCATCTCCTTCAGCACTGGATTTTTTAGCTCACTGGAATTTGACACATACACCTTATCTTTGTACATGAGAATTCTATCTTCTTTCAATTCATAATAATTAATTTTCTGCTTAAAATTTCCTTGCTGCAATGTCTCTTTTATTTTTAAATAATTCTGATCTGAATTTGCTGCTACAATAACTTTGTCTTTTAGATATGTCCCGTACATGCTAATGGTTGCAATATACACTTCATGAGATCTCCTGCTGAGTGCATCGACCACTTGATTTTCCTTGTCCTTTATGTGCTTAATTTTGAAGTCATATTCACTCAGAAATTCCAACCATCCAGTTTTCCTAACATTTCGTATTGATTGTCCAAACAAATGCTTTTGACCAAAATGGCATGTCTTTATCTCAATTTTCTTACCCAAAAGGTAATTCCTCCACATTTTCAATGCACGCATAATCACTGATAAATCCAAGTCATGGGTAGCATAATTCCTCTCATGCTCTTTTAATTTTCAGGACTCATGGCATACCACATGATCCTTTTGACTAAGGACTCCACCAAGCCCTTCCTTGCATGCATCCATGCACACAAAAAAATATTCATTTGGATCTGCCATCTTCAATATTGAAGCGCTTGTCAATATTGTTTTCAACTGTTGAAAACTCTCTTTACACTTGGAAGTCCATTAGAACTTCACACCCTTCTTTTGCAAACAAGTGATTGGATTGGCAATCTTTGAAAAACCTTTTATGAATCTTCAGTAATAACTAACGAGATCCATGAATGATATGAACTCTGTCCCATTCTTTGATGCTGGCCATCCTTTAATGGCCTCTATATTCTCAGGATCCACTTCTATCCCTACTGCTGATATTATATGCCCCAAGTAGTGAATCTTCTTTTGATAAAATATGCACTTACTTATCTTAGCATATAAAATGTGCTCTCTCAAAACTTGTAATACCATTCTTAAATGTTGCTCATGTTATTATTCTGATTTGGAATAGACGAGTATATCATCTAAGAACACAATCACAAACTTGTCTAGGTACTCCCCGAACATTCCATTCATCAAACACATAAAAACCACTGGGGCATTTGATAGTCCAAATGACACTACCATGAATTAATAATGCCCATATCTTGTTCTAAATGTTGTCTTGTTGATGTCTTATTCCCTTATCCTTACTTGATGGTAGCTTGATCTCAAGTCAATCTTTGAACAGATTCTTGCACCTTTCAGCTAATCAAACAAATCATCAATTCTAGGTAAATGATAATTATTCTTTATGGTAACCTTATTAAGTTGCATGAAATCAATACACAGCCTTAATGTTCCATCCTTCTTCTTCACAAATAGAACTGATGCTCCCCAAGGTGAAACAGTTGGGCGTATATACCCCTTGTTTAATAACTCTTCAAGCTGCATCTGCAACTCCTTCAATTCTAGTGTACCCATTCTATATGGTGTCTTAGACATTGGGGCAACTCCTAGCACCAAATCAATAGAGAAATCAATGTCTCTCTTTGGTGGAAATCCCGAGAATTCTCTAAAAGAATCTTCAAAATCCCTCAATATCAGATGGTATTCAATGCTTGCCACTTTATCCTTGGCTTCCTCCTCCATATGGGTTGCAAACACATGACATCCCTTCTTGAAAAACTTCTTCAACTGCATAGCTGAGATCTTTCTAACAACTATAGCTCTTGGAATGCCTTGGATCTTTCCTTTCTTCCCTTCCTCATCAAGACATGTGATTGCCTTGTTGTAATAGTCTAGGACAACACAACGATTTTCTAACCAATCCATGCCAATTAGATAGTCATATGAACCCAATGGTATGATGCGTACATCTATCTTCATGTTGTGTCCATTCATGTCTATTTTACAATCTTTAACCAAATCATTGATCTTTCTCTTATCCCCCGCGGCTAACTGAACTAACCAATATTTATTATGCTTACTTCTTTGCAAGTGAAATATTTCAATAATGTTAGCATTTATGTAACTATGGCTAGCCTCGGAATCAGTTAAAATTGCTATGGGATGGTTATCAATATTACCTTCCACTTCGATCATGGGGGATTGATATTCTACCTGCTTGTTGTCCAAGGCTGCATAAATCCTTGGCATACTTCCTTCCATGTATTCCACTGTTTCAGCCCCCTGAATGTTGTGTATAGTCCTCATTATTTCTCCTTTATGAGGGAAGTCCCTATATAAGTGATTCTCCCCACATCCCCTAACATTGAATAGGATGCTGCCTTGGCCTTTTCCCAAATGAATATGCAATCTTTTGACCATCTTGGGATACCTGGCCTTGTTGACTTGCTTGAGAGTTATTTCTGAAAAAGGGTGGCTTAAAACCTTTCTACCTTTGATCCCTTTTCTCTTTCAACTTGTCATTCCAATCCTTTTGGAAAATTGTCCTTCCTTTGCTTTGCTCAAAAAGGTGCCTTGCTCTCCTTGTGGTTTCCTCCAAGGTCTTGGGGTTGTCATATTGAATCTTGTCACTATAAAAGGAGGGTAACCCACTTAGAAACCTTTGGATATTAACCTTCTCATCCTTGATGAAGTCAACATATTTCAACAATTCAAAGAACCACTTCTCATATTCCTCCATTGTCATGGTTCCCAACTTGAGTTCAAAGAACTATTTCATCTTTCTCTCATAGTAATGCTCGAACAAATATTTCTCTTGGAAATATCCTTTGAATTGCATCCATGAGATTCTATTCTCATCGAGGTTCTTGGCTTGATTAAGTTGATCCCACCACATGGATGCCTTTCCTTGCAAGTGGTAGGTGGAAATCCTAGCTTCTACCCGGGATGGGTAGTCATGCAACTGGAAATATTTATTCATTTACAACAGAGAAGCCTCTGCCTCTTCTTCTTTCCTGTGCTCACCATTGAAAGTAGGTGGCTTTGTTTTCCTGAGTTCACCTTGCAAGATGTATGCCTCATGCCTTCTTATTTTCCTCCGAATGGGAGACACACTTGGGCTGCTTTCCGGTCTTGAACTTACATGAGTTATTCTAATGGACTACCTTAGGGAATGATTGAGCTTGCTCATGCTTCTTGACTGCCTATCATTTCCATGATCATCCCTTTTTCTGTGAGATCTAGACACTGATACTTTTCTAGCACTAGTTGCTTGATTGGTGCCAGAATATTGTTAACTTACTTATGCAACATATTTAAACTCTAAAGTATATCTTCTTGAGCCTTTATAATCCTTTCATTATCAACCCTGTAGCTTTTCACTTCCCTATACAAAATTCTCATATTGACATTCTCTTTCCTATCTCTTCTTCCATTTGACTCTATCTCAACGTTCCTCATGTTGATATGTAGACCTATGAACTCTTTCCCATGGTTGTAAGACCCTTGAGCATATTCCATGACTTTATTCCTCATATACAAACTAAGTTCTTTATGTACCTCTAATTCTGCAAGATTTGCAACCAATTTTTTTTTTAGGCTAAAATAATTATCAAGATTCATGAAATTATGTACAATTGTGTTCCCATACTGTATCATAATTCTTTATTTCAAAAGTTCGCTCGAAAAGTTACAACACTTAGATTATATTTCCATCTATTCAACTCATGGACTTGCGGACTTGCAGACTCATGAAAGCACAAATCTCCCTTTCCTAAGTTCGTCTAAAAAGTCTCAACACTTAGATTATTTTTCAATTCTTCAGACTCATGGACTCAGAGACTCATGGAATCACAGTATTGTAACCTTTCTTTCATAAGTCCGTCTGAAAAGTTTCAACACTTTGATTATTTTTCCATCTATTCAGACTCATGGACTCGAAGACTTGCGGACCCATGAAAGCATAATTCTCCCTTTCATAAGTCCGTCTGAAAAGTATCAAAACTTAGTCATTTTTCCACTTCATCAGACTTGCAGACTCAGAGGCTCATGGAATCTCAATCTTGTAACCTTTGTTTCATAAGTCCGTTCGAAAAGTTTCCACACTTAGATAATTTTTCCATCTATTCAGACTCACAGAATCGTGAACTTGCTGACTCACGAAAGCATAATTCTCCCTTTCCTAAGTTCGTCCAAAAAGTCTCAACACTTAGTCATTTTTCCACTTCTTCAGGCTCGCTAACTCACAGACTCATAGACTCATAATAAGTCCCAACACTTAGCCATTTTTACCTTTACGGACTCACGGAATCACAGACTCCTAATAAGTCCAAAACTTAGTTTTTTTTACCTTTGCGGACTTGTGGACTCATGGAATGATAATAAGTCCAACACTTGGCCATTTTTACCTTTGTGGACTCACATAATCATAATAATTCCAAACAATTAGCCTTTTTTACCTTTGTGGACACGTGGACTCACAAACTCACAGAATCATAATAAGTCCAAAGACTTAGCCATTTTCTAACTCCCTTCCTTTGTGTACTTTCCACCATGGAAGTACACATCACTTTCCACCATGTCGGCTGACATGTGGCCCCTCCCATGTCATGCTGACATCAGTGTACGGAAAAATTCTGAAATTTTTCCAATTTCACCTATTTTCCAAAATCCCCAAAATGCTCAAATTCGCCAAAAAATGAAATTCCTTCTCGGGTCATCAATAGAGTTCTGTGACTAAGCTCAATACAACCAAATCAAGCCCTGTACATAAAGATTTGTTCGCTAATTTTCAAATTCGACTCTTTCACTTCGAAATTGCCATTATTTAGCTGCATGAACTTGGGACTTTTGCTCAATTTCATCCAATTTCACCACAAATCACCGTAAACATTTTTTCAAACGATTTTAAAATGAACTCTCCCTATGTAAGAAAGTTCTCTTTCCAAATCTAGAATTTCAGTTATGTGCTCTGTTAAATGGCCCATGCACGCTTAGTGTTGAAAAATTGGGCTCTGATACCACTTTGTAACGTACCCAACCACCATAGTTGGTCACACCATGAAAATATTTTTTCTTTATTGACACTGATACCATTTTAGTAATGTACCTAGCTTCCATCTAGGAAACCATAATTGCAGAATACACATACACAAAACTTCTGCTAATTAAAGCCATTATTTTACTGTTATCCCTTTTCCCATAGCCTAGAACTTCAATTTATAACAGATTTAGCTACATCAATAACCATAAAACATATGCATATGAAGCATTCTAATAATCAACAAGAGATACAAATAAATCGTTCATTACAATAGCATATAATTCATTCTCATTCATGTAGAGTTCATGCACAATAATAAGACATGTAAATAACTCAATACAAGATAAAACACTTATCTTAAACACGAATCATGCAACTCGCTGCTTGGGATGGATGTTCCACCCAACCGTAGACTAAATATTCCAAATATTAACATCCAGTCACCCCTGAGATGAGGTTAGGAATCCATAAAAGAGGGCGGTCTCCCACAGTCCACTCACAACTCATAAATCTCTCAACCCAACTGATATTCTCCTACAACTATCCCAACTTTTCCACCAACTCTCTTCTTCTTGACCTGCCCAACCCAAGGAATGCACCATTCATTTATCAAGGTTAACCCAAGGGATGTACCATCCGTTTATCAAGTCTAACCCAAGGAATGAGCCATTAATTTATCAAGGTCTCCCTGGCAGAGGCAACAAGGAATCTCTTAGCTGGGAACTCAAGGGAAACTACTTCTAGGAAAACTATCAGCAAACCAACATCACACTTGTTGTTTTAGTGCAACTCACGTAGGAGTTCACTCTTCAGGCCTGAAAACCAGGCTATTCAGTTATACAACTCCAATTTGCTCCAATTATGCTCTAGTTACGCTCCAAACTTCGCTCTCCATGAATGCATTTACTTCCTGCTATGTTTTCTTTCCCTCTCTTTGCTTGCCATGCACTTGCTTGAATAACTACTCAAACTACTCGAATTGTTGTTACTTCTTTCAACGAATTGTACTCAAATCCCATGTGCCCACACTACTACATATTGCAAAATTTGCGATTACTACTTGTGACGAAAGTAACCTTTCATTGCAAAATTGAAGATAAAGAGTTGAATTTTCAAATGTTTTTATAAATCTAGCCTGAGTTCATTGCTCTTCCAACGAAACCTTTGGCTATCGTCGCAAGAGTGACAAAACTAGATCTACGTCGCAAGAGCGACGAACTTGAAGATAGTGGACTCTCGTCTCTCTTGCAATGACCTTTGGTTATCGTCGCAAGAGCGATGATTCAATGATGACCGTTACACTATTTGACAAAGTCAACATTGACCGTTACACTGTTTGACAAAGTCAACATTGACTTGGTCAATTTTCGTCGCTCTTGCAAAGAAAAAATATCTATTAATATTTTTCAAATTAGAGATGTTGGGACAATCTAATTGCTATAACAACAACAGTTCAAAAAGGGTATTTTTGTGCGAAAGAATGTCACAGAATATTAGAGGTGGGAAAAAAAGTAAAGCAGGTGAAAAGGGTGATGGTAGATGCTAATTTCCCTTGCAAAAAATGTTGCCTTACAAGTCCCGTAAGAATTTTAATAGAAACAACTACACAACATTGTAGGAAATATTGGCACATTGATGGGGGATCGAATGGATATCGTCCCATGCTAATTATCTTTATATTCATTATCTGTTTTTATATTGTCAATTTTATATAAAATTATATATATATGTATATATATATATTGTTTGAATATTTGTTATAGTACACACTAATTTTGCATGATTGTTTGTAATTATAAAGTTAGAGTTGCCCTCTAAATTTCTGCAGAATATTGCACCAAGTAGTACTAGTAGAAATGATGTTGTACAAGCTGAGGAACATGATCAAGCAAATGAGGATCTCATGGAAGAAGATGATGGGACAAATCAAGTTAATGATCCCATGGAAGAAGACGATGGGACAAATCAAGTTAATGATCCCATGGAAGAAGATGGTGGGACACATCAAATGATCCAAGTCTTTTTTGCTCAGTCGGATGAGGATGGGGATAGTGATGGTATTTATGATGAACCTTGATTAAAAAAAGAAAATAAACGACTTTATGAAGGTTCAAGAGAAAATCTTCTCTTGAGTACATTGATGCTAGTGAACATATAGGTTATGAATAATTTGTCAAACACTTGTATGAGACATATCCTAAGGTATGTAATATGTTTCATTTCATATTATACATAAATATTGACTTTTTTCTATTTGTTTTTAGTGTTAATTAAAGTGTAAAATAACAATGCAATTTTTACGATTAATATTCTTTACATTAACTAGTTATTTGTTATGTTGTAGATTGTTAGGTGAATTTTTGTTAMCATCGTCAAATATTTTACCTYGCACATATCGAGATTTTCATGCCATTATGAAAGACATTGGAATGGATTATCAAACTATAGATGCATGTCYTAATGACCATATTACATATTATGGACAACATGCTTCAAAAACATAATGCCCGCAATGTCTTATTAGTAGATATCGAACCGATCAAGTAACAAAAAGGGTGTCTCAAAAGGTTCTTTGTCATATTCCCATAATTCCACGTTTGTAGCGATTGTTCAGGTGTGGAATCATAGCACAATTTATGGATTAGCATGCACATAACATAAGTGGAGATGGTGTTCTTCGATTTCTCGCCGATGGTTATGCATTTAGGGAAATTGAGGAAAAATGGGCAGATTTCAAAGATGAACCTCATAATGTTAGGTTTTCATTAGCAACTGACAATGTTAATCCATTCAGAGAGCTTAGGTCTATTTACTCAGTGTGGCCTATTTTTGTTATCAACAATAACATTCCTCCTTGGATGTCAATAAAGATGGAGCACTTAATTTTTTGAATGTAACATTTTCATTTGTTTCRTTTTTTGCATAATATCTTTTGTTTATTTATTTACTTATATATACATATCATGGTTATAGTAATTATGTGTAATTTCAAACAATTAGGTAAGTATCAGGTTAAATATATGAATGTATATATCGAGCCTCTTATCGATGAGCTACTAAAGTTATGGGCTAACATCACTATGTATGACAATTGTAAACTAATCGAGGAGTATAAATTTAAATCCGTGGAATACTTTTATGGAGAATTCATGATGCCCCATGACTAACACATTTTTGTGGTATGTAGAATTCCATTTCTCTTTAATACTATATAATTTTTTAAAGATATTATGCAGCATGTTTAATTTTTAAATACTCTCATCGTATAATTGACATTAATCCATCTGTTGCAGGTCTTCAAACAAAGGGTAAATTTGCATGTCGAGTTTTTGGTCCTAATATGAAGTATCATCATTCAAAAAGTTTAGGAAAGGTGGTGTTTGATGAGTATAGGCACCAACTCCCTAAGAACCATAGGTACCGTACTACTGAAAACCATCTTTTCAATGGGATAGAAGAGACTGGTTTAAAACCACAAAGAATGACACCTCACCTATGGAGGTTGGAATATAATAGAAATCATCAAGGCACACAATTTCTTTATGTACTGTATATCATGTAATGTTTTGAATTTTTATTTTAATCATTGAATTTATTTTACTGTATTTGATAATTATTTTTGTGATTTCTTTTATGCTTCATGAAGGCCCGCCATCATGAAGGTATTAATAATGGGATTCCACGAGGAATGAAATGTTATCCCACTCAATTCATGAGGTTGTTCTACTATGAGGAGCTAAAAATAGCTCATTTGTTTGATACAATGCATATCGGGAAGAATGTGACAGAAACATTATGGCGAATCATAGATGATAGGAGGGATAAAGAAAACATTGTCAAAATTTGTACTAACATTCAAGAAGCCAATCATGCAATGCGAAGTGTGATCTGATCAAATAGAGATGGACTAGATCGAAATAACCTTCCATGGTTATTAACACAGCAAAAAAGCAATGATGTAAAATATGTCATTCAAAGAATTGAATTTCCCATGGGTTTTGCTTCAAACATAAATAATATATTAACGAAGAAAGGTGAATTTGCTGGGGTAAAAACACATGATTGCCATACCTTCATTAAGGTAATAATTTTGGTATACATATTAATATATATTGGCCTTATACATATTTTAATGTTTTTATTTTTTTTGTCTACTTTGGTCGAAACAAATAACGATTCATTTTTTTGTTTCTAATTACTTAAGAGCTCGTATTATTAGTACATAAGGAAACTAGTTAATGGCTAAAGACCTATAGGCATCTTAAAAGAGTGAAAGTGGTCATTTTAAGTGGTTTCTAGTTTTCCTTGAATAACTACAATGAATTAACTTGCATTCCCGAATAACAACTAGTGATGACTATCTTCATTATTGGTTCACAATTGAGATATGATAGTTTTTCCACCTTTGAAATCTTGAAAACTAGCTCAAACAATTATGAGCCAAACATGAGATCCCTCCAAAATTAGAGAAATCACATGTATATGATAATACTACCTTTAAGGAAGACTAGCTGAAACCATTATGAGCGAAACATAAAATCTCTTCCAAAATTAAAAAAATCACATATTTTTTTATTCCCAAAGTACTAAGACAGCTGAATCCATTATGAGCGAAACATAAAATCTCTTCCAAAATTAAAAAAATCACATATTTTTTTATTCCCAAAGTACTAAGACAATTTTCATATTTTACAAAATAAAAAATAATCTAAAAACCAAATATCTAAAGATTGAAAAACACTTTTGACAAAAGGGTTTTAACGATTCATATATTCTAATCATAGTTTTTAATGATATTTTAATCGTAATTTTCTATCTTGATGATACAAGTATATGGAAGAGATATTCATATCATAGTTTTTAATGATATTTTAATCGTAATTTTCTATCTCGATGATACAAGTCTATGGAGGAGATATTCATTATTAATATGAGTACATATTAATAATTAATAATGTTTAAAATGATTAATTCTAAGTCACTTTCAACTAAAATAAACATGAATGAAATTATTATGTTGTAAATATTGAAAGAAAACCAATGGATATAATATTGTATACTCAGGTTTGAATTATCTTATAACTACTTTTACCAAAAAGGGAATAAAATGATTAAGATATATAAAAAATGTAAAGTAATCATTTCAATTAATTGGACATATAAGTCAATTTAGAGTAAACACATTATATATTTAAAAATATGTTATCAATTATTTATTTAATATTAATTAAAACATATTATTAATTACTTATGTAATACTAATTAAAAATAATTTCATATAATTTCATAAACTAATAAAAGTCAATAATTATTATATTATCTTTTATAATATAAAAATATAGTATAGATCAATTAGGAGTATATTGTAATTTTTTAACATATTAAAGCCATGCCTCTCTTTTATGCAAATTAAGGTAATATTCAACTTATAAAAACTTCACTGTAACAAACTAAAACCATATATATATTAAAATTTATCATATATATAATTTGATATTAAAAGGGATATAGGATTTGTTAGGGATTTAACCTCCCTAACCCTTCAAATAGGTAGAATAATATATTTTCCATGTAATAAAAGTTGACATTAGTAAACAAGGCTTATATAAAAATGTGAACAAGTCTAATGTAAGAAGACTTAATGGAAGCTTCTGCTTCTAGAAATATCTTCTTTTAGAGTGTTGTTAAGAAGAGAGAAATAATATAAATATGAGTAGAAGGCATGACCAAGTCTTGTCTTGAGAATTGTTGTATTAGAGCTATTAGAGCTATTCTCTGCTAGAGGTTGCCCCCTCGAATAGGCACGTGAATTTGGATTTTTATCAATAATGGTATCATTGTTGGTGTTGTTGTTCTCTCTATTTTTTTTTGTTTTGCTTGCATTTATCTTAATATTTATTTTTCTTCTTTATAAAATACATCTGGTACCTTAACAATGGTATCAGAGCACTTTCCTGTGCATAAATTATGAGATTTTTTTTCCAAGGTAGAGACGTGTATTGTTGGCGTATTTAAAGCACAAAGATATGTCATTCAGTGGGTAAAACTACGACTCGAAAAGAATGCATGCATGAAATACAAATGATTTCACGAGTTACTTGAAACAAACATTTCACCTTGTTGGAAACCTCTATAACCCCTCTTTGTACCCCTTCAAGTAGTACTGCATTAGACACATTTTGTACACAACCATCACTCCCATGTACCATTGATTATATTGTGAGTCCCCCAGGTCTCCCAAAACCAACTCTAGATTAGTTGATTGGATGCTTGATTGCTATAGTGACATTGAGAATAACACTTGGGAAGATACTCTCTAATACCTAGGTAATTGAGTATTACAAATAAGGGTATGATCGAGCCTCCTTAGTTGGTGCCCTGAGATATTTGGTCGAGTACTACTATTCAACCTCGCACATATATCAAAGAGCTACATCATAGGGAAAACCATTATTTGTAGGAACCTTGAAAACCCTAACCCTTGGGAACAGAACAACAAAAAACGAAAAGATAAGGGAAATTTTTTCACACAACCTTGCCTCTTGCATCTTGGTTGTGAAATTCCTACACTATTGTCCTTGTTAACAATTTGGACATTTCGTCATTGTAGTATTCTTTAGGACGAAGTATAACTCCGAAGGAGTAAAAAAAAGAGTATAATGGTCCCACTGATACCCTTATTTGGGACTTCTCCCATTGTCTTCCTCTCTTCGCCCTGATCGTCGTGGTTACCTTTCATTTCTAAGCATTTTTTTTTTTCTGTGGACCCACCCACCCTCCCTGACACCCTTATTTTCAACATATCCCATTGGATTCCTCTTTTCACCCTAATCACCATGGTATAGATCACTTTTTTTTTTTTCGTGGACCCACTTCCCCTCCCCGACATGCCTCATTCCCACATGGCCACCGGTCACAACCAAGACATCATTAAGTTGTAATCCGAAACCAAACAACCCAAGGAGACCATCAAAATAATGACTTCTGAAATTGCTTCCATCAATTCCAACATTGAAACCTTCAAGCACCAAGTTAAGGGAAAATTTGACTCCATCCAATCCATTCTCAACCAATTGTTGAAACAATCCCAGGGCCCTCCCTTCTCTAACCAACCTTCACACTTAGAAGGTGAAAAATCTTCCCATACTACGGCCTTTCATTCCAACTCTCTTCATCATGACCCTCGTCTTCCCAGAGTTGAGGTGATGGCTCGGATCCCACGGGATGGGTCACTCAAATGGAACATTATTTATCTAGGGGTATGTTGCTTGGACACAGTTTGTTGCATAACTTTATGAACGCATTAACGCTGACACCCACCATTTAAGACGTTTGACCATGTTGAAATAGTCTAGCACAATTGAAGACTTTACAACTATTAGAAATAATTGATGTTCTCATTTAACCATAGACAATATAGCAATATTGTCACCCAACCATAGGCCGAAGCCACCCCCGAGCACCTTAAACTTGACATAGAATGATTCCGGAAGAAAACCCTAGGCCTAATAGCCAATCAATGTAGTGTACCTCTGTCTCTCCAGAGCTAGCATACAAGGCATAAATTCCAAACCATAACCAATTGAAAAGTCTGAGCCTAAACTGATAATACAGATTGCAGTAGTTGCAGTGGTGGCTACTCCCCATACTTGTGCACTTACCCAGTTTCTGTAGTGTGCACTTCTTCACTCCTGAAATTTCAAGCTGTGTGTACCAAATGAGGTCTGGCTACTTGTATTTATACTATTTTTCCTGAGTTATCTGGGATGACTTCTCATTCCGGAGGCTAAATACTTAATATTAAATATTTCCTTGAGTCGACTTGTCTTCTAGGGTTATGTTTAATGCTCTAGGGTTTATTCTTGCTTCCCAAAATATTCTATTCTTGTCAGGGTTACATGTGGAGGTAAATACCTCCCGCAACTACCATAATATCAACACTCCCTCCTAGCTAGGGAGATATTGAAGGAAATGGTCTTGAGCACAAACATACCATTCAACCGGTAGCATCATCATAGCCATGCATACTATCTCATGATTAGATCATGAGAACCATCATCACTATCATATGATATCATCAAATGCATCATCTCTCAAAGCCATACTCTATCTGAGTAATCATGCATGATGCTTAATAAGTTACTCACTGCACAGAGTGATACAAGGACCATTCTTCTAATCTGGACATACATCCTAGAAGAATGACTATCCCAACAGATGTTAAAAGCTACGCCATGGACTACAGAGACCAGTCCTATAGGAATGTTAATATAGGACTATTTTCTAATCGAGTCATATGTACCATAGAGGTTTGTCTCAACCTATATGCCTTAGAAAATATCGGTCCTAAACCATTTTCCTAATCGGGCCACAATCTGTGCCTTTAGGAAAAATACTAGTTCATGATATGTCAACAAACTATCAACCTGGACCATTCTCCATAGAGAGAATACCTGTCCAACATAAATCTTTTCTATCTGGACCATTCTCCACTTGGAGAATACCTGTCCAACATAAATCTTTTCTATCTAGACCATTCTCCACTTGGAGAATGTGTTTCCACAAGCACACTAACTATCCATCTAGATGATAATCATTTTCAACACTATTGATAGTCTACATGGCAATCAAAACAATGCCATTCAATAGAACACCACTGTGTCTATACATAGTAGTACACAACTACAATCCAGTGGTACACTACCAAACCAAGTAACACACAACCACTCAATCAGTGATACATAGTCACAACCAACGTAACATATCCACCACAGTAGCATACATCTACTGTCCATAGACATACAATCTCCATAGCAATCATATCATCTGATATCAACCTGCAAAAAAAACAATATCATGATATAAACCGAGTCATTTGGGCCATTCTTCCACTCACATCTGTGATATCTGGAAGAGCATCTTCCCTAAGAAAGTAAAACATCATCCATGAGCTATCCAGACTATTCTTCTCAAGCATAGAAGAATAAATGTCCCGATTTCTGAGCCTGGACCATTCCTCTGGCACTAAACATAGTGCAACCTAGATAGAATGAGTCTTCCCTAGGGAAGGCCTGTCCCTAATTACTGAACCTGGACCATTCACCTAACTGGGCCATTCCTACGACACTAAACAAAGTGCAACCTAGAGAGAATGAGTCCACCCTAGGGAATGATTGTCCGAACCATTTCCTAAGGAAATGACTATCCAGCACCAACCTCCAAAACAAACCATTCTTCAAAACTTCTCACAATTGTGAACTTCGAAAGAATGACTACCCAAAGAGGCAGACCATTCTACTTGACCACTACTGAGAGTGATTGTCGAGAAGAATTACTATCCTAGATCATTCCCCCACACTGGCCACAAGGGGAATTAGTGTCTATGGTACATGAACAATCTATCGAACCATTTTCATTATGAAAATGACCGTCCGATCTGGACCATTTTCCGAACTAGAAAATGCATGTCTGTAAAAAATCTCAAACCACTTTCCGAACTGGAAAGGAACTACTCATCCTGGACCATTTTCAAACTGAAAAATGACTGTCCATAAATCAATAACACATCAATGCTCCCTCCCAACCTAGGAGTAATCTCTTCCTTTTTCAATAAGCAAGTTGTCTCCATGAGCTCCTGCTTGTTCTCTTGAGTACACAAGCTTTTTCATCTTGGACAGAGGCTTTACCAAAATATCTTCTATCTTCTCATCTATGGAGATATATTGGAGAACCACTTCTCTTTTCTAGACTTCATCAAGAAGAATGTAATGCTCAATCTCAATGTACTTCGGTCTGTCTGGAACATTGGTTTTCTCTGAAGGCTTCATATAGCTCTGATCATTACACCATATCATGGTTGGCTTCAACACTTTTGTTTCCTGCTAGCTCATGGCATCATGGAAAGGATCAAACTGGAACATATCCAAGTGACACTTCTTCTGTCATCATGAGAGTTTGTCATGGATTAGAAATCCATCATCCTGGACTTCTGAGTAACCATTCTGATACAATATCTTTGTTATAGAAAGTTTTCACCACGCTTCTGCTATGCATAAGAGGCTCTGCACCAAGTTGTTTGAATCCATACAAGATCTTCTCCCATCTTCATACAAGGGTCTCTTTCTGGTATACCTAAAAACCTTGAGGTTGCTCTACATACGCTTCTTTGTTAAATTACTTTGTTGAGGAGAACAATCCTTACAGTCATCTGATGTAAACTCCAACCCATGGATATTGCAGATGATATAATGGCTCAGGTAGAGGTATGTCTAGTTTATTGGAACAAGCTATCGTCATAGTCTTCTCTCTCTATTTGGGAGAACCTCTAGTTTTGAATCTTGCAATTCTTCCATTCATAAGTCTTTCATACATTGTTAATCATCACAACTTCTATTTCTTTTGCTTGATTTCTTCTGGTGGGTTCAAACCAAGATAGTAGTCTTGTGATTCTTGATATAATGACTGGTTGTTCTGTCTTTTTTTTCTCTCTTGGAATCTTCATGTTCTTCCTCATGTTTCTCTTTAGATCTTGGGTCCATGGAGTTTTCTATAGATTCCATGCCCTGAATATTCCAACTTCTTCCTTTCATCATAGGATCACGGATGTGGATGGACAACCAAGGATACTTTAAGGATTCTTTTCAAAGAAGACTTCTTCTAAAGTCAAACTGAACACATGCTACTTTTCATGGCTGCTACCATTAATGGGAACATGGATAGATACTTCATAATCCTCAATGGATCATATTATTTAGGATTAGCTCCCTCATAATTCTTGCTTCATGCATGCTCTTCTTTTGGAATTATATAATCAACTCCCTCCATCTAGGAGAGTCCACGCTTCCATCTGCATCCTTATTGCCTTCTGCAAAGTGTCACAAGTCTTTTTATAATTTCCTTTTGATTGCTGACTTCTTTCTGTTTTTACTTCCATGTTTCTTCAAGTTTGATTTTGATTTCGGCTTATCTTGCAGCTGTTACTTATGTTAATAGCTTCCACAGGAATTGTTACCAAGGATTGTCAATGTACTTCATCTTTTTATGTGTATTGCTTGACTTGTAGTCATTGTGATAGCAATCCTTATCTTGTTACTCTTCCATAGGTATTGTTTCTCTTTGAACATATTATCTTCTAAGAAATAGATATGCAAGATATGTACAAAAACTATGTAAACATGGTTTGTACAAGAATTATGAAGAATATTGTTACCTTGTCTTAGAAGAAGAAGTCTATTTTATCCTGCTTGGCCTTCTTTGAGGGTTCCCTTTCTTTGACAAATGATGCTTTGTGTGTTTCCTTCCTTCTATTTAACTCAGGACAATGATTCTTGTAGTGAACATATTTTCGACAGTTGAAGAATTTCATTTTTGACATATCTTTCTCTTGATTTGGTTTCTTCCTTGAGCCAAACTTCATTTTATTCCTGAAATTATTGAACCTTGCTGTGAAGGCTTAATAATCGTATTTATTTTAGGGTTTCTCTTTTGCACTAATCCTTGATTCTTCTTGTGCACATCAAGTCCAAAGTTATTCAAATGTGGGATACTCCTTCCTTATGTTCATGCTTGCGGAAAATGCATCCCATGTCTTGGGAAGACCATTGAGTACTATATTTACCAGTTCCTTCTTTGAAATGATTTCTTTAATAGATTGTAGTTGATCTCTTAACTGAGAGATTCTCACAAGGTATGATGTTATGCTGTCATCATCATTCATTTTCATGTCACAAAGCTCATTCCTTAGACTCGTTACTTGTCCAATGTTTCTGACTGAGAAGAGGTTTGTTAGGGCATTGTTCATGTTCTTAGATGAGTCAAGATGGGAGATGTAGAGTATTAAGTGGTATTTTATAGAGTCCACTATGATACTCATGGAATTAATGTCATTTTCTTTGAATTTCTTCATAACTGCAACGTTCTGAGGTTCCTTCTCTTTTCCTTCTTCGAACTGTGGTTCCACGATATTTCCTTTCATG
>JZKD02S1673896.1:28361-42472 GCA_000966675.3 Picea glauca
ATAATATTATTCCTAAAGACTGTGGTGAGGATAATTATTTTATCCTAAGTTCTTATGGAAAAGAGAAGGAATTACAAGTGGAGAGAACTGAGCTCCTTGAGAGACATGTGTCATCAAGGGTGCATGCAAATAAAGGTGGGGAAAATTAGTCCATTTATCACTCATGGAACCATTCACACACTCAACCATTCACTCAAGTAGCCTTACCTCTCGATCTTTCATGCACTCTTGAGCTACCCCATACTTTCCTGTTATTTGTAGTAAAAATGTATCCTTCCTGGGATGCACAATGCACATGTACCTACTTGAGCCAGTGTTGTAGCTGTATGTTATGAACGATACCTTTTCCATGTCCTGAATTTTGTTGTTTCCTTCACATGTTCCTTAACTGAACGTTGTTTTTGTCATCAGCCATTACATGTACTTGGTTGACGTAAGCATTGGACTTAAGAAGAGGGTTGTCAGGCCCGTGGGTTTGAAGAGGCAGGTTATCAAGCCTGTGGATTGAAGAGGCAGGTTGTCAAGACCATGAGCAACTCTCTTCGGGTGAGAGAGTTTTTGGGGAAGTGTTTTTCCTGAGGGAGTCTGATTGAAACTATAATGCTCTGAGACTTCCTGTCCAGCCTATTGTTGTAGCCCTAGAAGGGAAGTGGGGTAGCCGAAGGACTGTTGAGAAGAGAAGGGGAACACTTCCCAGGGTGGGACATGCATGTGTGGAATGAGAGACTATAGGCTATTAGTGTGAGTTGGCACCTAGGATGAAATCCTTCCTGTTGTCTATATTGTCTCAACCTAGCTAGGAATCCCTTTACCTGGGTGGAGTTTATTCCCAGCTTGGGGGTGACCCGCTGCTAAGAGTTTGAGTAGTGTGGTCTAAGGATGGGAGGATCGTGGAAGGTCTTCACACAGTTGATGGTATTCTATAAAAGATAAGTATCAATTGTGTGTTAATTTACATGTTGTGTATTTATACATGTGTTTGTGTTTATGGGTTTTTCCTGTGTATGTTGCATGTATATTTTTACTATTATTTCTACATGAATCTGTGTATTTGCATAATATGTTTGTCTGCTTAAGTTTTATATATATTTATACAGATGAAATTATTGTTTTTATGAAGTGGCATGACTCAGTCTGGGTGGCTGGGTATGTTACAGTTTATACAGTTTCGCAAGAGTTTTTGTGTGGCATAGCCCAATAGTCTAAGGTTGGGTATGTTAAAATTTGGTATCAGAGCTCCAGTTTCCAACACCAAACCCGGATGGGTCAAGAAAATCGAATTGATTCAATTACACAAAATTGGGCAAAAGCCCCAATTTCTGTTCTGAAAATTCTTGGAAAATATGAAGATATCGACCAAGTGGTGAAAATTTTGTAATTTAATACATGCTCAGGAAAAATATGACCTTGGATGGGTCGAATTTGAAGTGCAAGGAGTGTGTAGGTGATTTATTAAGTTCAAAAAAGAAGAGAAATATCCTTGTGAGAAATTGAATGGACGAGATCTGTTTGGGAGGGGACCGAATCCTTCACAGCCATCAGATCGCGAAAAGGAGCATGGCGGTTAACCCTCAAAGTCCTTTGGACTTCACTGCTTTGGAATTTTTTAAGTCTTTGATAGGAAGGAGGCAAAATCCATGAAGCTCCGAAGTCCCAGAGTGAATCTACGTCGTAGATTACGTGGAGGAGTACCTAACCATTCAATTATATGTAGGATCCCCCAAGTGGTTCGACAGTTCGACACTTTGGGGAAATTTGGTTGTGATTGCGCAGAGTGAATATTTCCTCGAAGTCCCAAATTCCGGGGCCAATCTGGATTGTTCGTGTTTGGGGACACATGTCCGTAGATCAGGAAGTTCAGAAATTGATTTTAAAGGTGTGTTGGTGTGAAATCTCTCGAAGTTCCAGAGTCTCGAATTCCCGAAGCGCTGAAGTGATGTGGCATGCTAATTTCAGCTAGGGTGACGTGGACCTGTTTGGGAGTTCAAAAGTTCATCGTTCGAGAGATTTGTTATTTTATGCTAAGAATTTCTCCAAAGCCCTAAGTTTTGGAGCGTCGAAGTAATAAATCTCCGAAGAGCGATGGTTCGGGAGTTCGCCAGTTTGACGTTCGAGAGTTTTTAAGTGTTTTGTTGTGAGATCCTCTGAAGTTCTAGAGTCTCGAAGTTCCAGAGCATTGGAGTGACATGGCATGATGATGTCACCTAGGGTGACATGGACCCACTCTATGCATACCATGTGTCATATTGTTTCATGATTTTCACAGACCTTTTGTGCCAATTAGAAATTGACACATGTCACCTATATATTGGGCCACGTGTCATCTCCATATTTTTTCCATGTATCACCCCTAGTGTGGAGTTGCTAATGAGATTGAAATATTAAGAAATTAGGCGTTCATGTATGAACCTCCAAAGTTTGAAAGTACAAAGAATCAGAGTAACGATGATTCGAAGATCCTCTCCGGGAGTTCACCAGTTCGACGTTCGAGAGAATTAAGGTGAATTGTTGTGAGATCCTCTGAAGCCGAAGTTTTGGATCCTGGGAGTGTTGGAGTAGTTCGCCAGTTCGATGTTCGGGGAACTTTGCATGTTGTGTGGTCAAAAATTATGAAGCCAGAAGCTCTGAAGCACCAGAGTTTTGAAACTCCAGAGAAACAATGTTCATAGAGTTCATCTCTTCGATGTTCAAAGGGAATTTTGTATGGTGAAGGTGAAACCTCTGAAGCCAAAAGTTCTGAAGCACTAGAGCCCCAAAGCTCCGAAGAAGCATCTGTTCGGAAGTTCGCCAATTCGACATTCAGGAGAAGTAAAGTGTGATGCTGTGAAAATCTCCGAAGCTCAAAGTTCCAGAGCCCCAAAGTCCAAAATCTCTGGATAATCACTTTTCAGCTAAGCGCCTTATCATAGCCCATGGTCATATGAATTTTTGGTCGAAAAAAAAGGAAGCTAGTGCCCGATTTTTTTATTTGAATAAATAAAAGGGCTTAAAGAAGGATTCTATAGGGTTCCAAATTGTAAATACCTACACCTAAATAAGTAAAGAAGTCTTGTGTACTTATGATAGGATCCATCACAGTTCCAAGAGCTAATTCGACTCTGAAGAAGAAGAACAATTGTACAGGGATTACCTCCCAGGGGCACAATTTTCAAATATTCATAACTTTATGCTCAAAACTCAGAATTGAGAATGGAAGCAAGCATTGGAAAGATATTGAAAAGTAGAATATAACTACTCACTCAGAAAATTGACCCGGGTAGGAAATTTTTAGGAAAATCAGAAGAAATAATTATGATGTATTATGGAACCAGAATTGAGCATAATTTCCTGAATTTGTTAAAGAAATCAGCCCAACAAAGTTATGTTGGAGGCACATTTTGCAGAGTTAACATCAACTAGATTAGATCAGGATTAGTATAGAGTGAAGAGGGATGGAAGATACATAGGGTGCATACAACCAGGAAGATGATATCAGAGGGATGGACGTCCATATGGGTAATGAAGGTACAAACTCAAATGGACATGGATAAGGAAAGGGAGAAAACATGAACTTGGTAGAGACTGTTAAAAATTTGCAAAAGGATGTCCAAAGTTATAAATCCAATAATGAAGGGATTATGAAAGCTAAGGAGTAGCAAGGAACACTTTATTATAAAGTTAATGAAAATATTGGACATAATTGAAAATTAGATGGATAAGGAGTTTGGCTCAAGCAAATCAGGAAGTCACAGGTCTCTTGATAAGAAAGGTAGAACAAGGAGTTTTAGCAGACATCACCGTCACTCCCCAATGCATTCCATTAGGAGAGCACACAGTAGCTCAAGTCCATCCCCTGTCAGGAAGCATAAGAAGAGGTTTGGGGTGGATGAGCTACACAGAGAAATGAACAAAATCAAACCTCCTACGTTTGAAGGTGAGCACAAGAAGGATGAAGATGTAGAGACATGGCTGCTAGGCATGAGAAATTATTTTCACTTACATAATTATTCTTCACATGTAGAAGGAAGAATTTCTATCTATCAGCTCAAGGGAAAGGAATCCATGTGGTGGGACCAACTTGTGTAGGTGAAACACATTAAAGAGAAAACTGTTACTTGGAAGGAATTCAAGAAGTAATTTCAAAAGAAATACTTGACTAAGAGACATTATGCCAAGAAAATGAAGGATTTCTTTGAACTCAAGCTAGGGAGTATGACCATAGATGAATATGAAAGAAGGTTTTTAGAAATATTAAAGTATGTCTCCTTAATCAAGGATGAGACAATTAAGATTCAAAGGTATTTGAGTGGGTTGTCATCCTTCATCAATGACAAGATACAATATGATCGTCCCAAAACTTTGGAGGAGACCATAAGGTGATCTAAATGCCTATATGATCAACATAAAGGAAATACGACTTTCCAAAAATCTTGGGAAGACAAGAAGAAGTACAAGATGTAACAAAGGAAGAAGGGGAATAAGCCACCATTCTTCAGAAATAGTCCTCAGGGACAACCAACTTCTAGAGAGCCCAGAAATTTTGAGACATGGGGGCAAAGGCCAAGGAAGCCACCTATTGAATGTTGGGGTTGTAAGGGATATCATAAGTATAGATATTGTCCTCATAGAAGTGAAAAAGTGAGAGTTGTTTACAATATACAAAAATTTCAAACAATGGAGGAGATGGGCAGAAATGTACCAGGGATCTATGCAAACCTGGACAACAAGCAAGTTGAGTTTCAGTCACACATGATTGAAGTGGAAGGTATGATAAACAACCAAACCATTGCAATTTTAATTAAGTCAGGAGCTAGTCATAGTTATATAGATCCTAAGATGGTGGAAATATTTCATTTTCCAAGAAGCAAGCATGGAAAATCTTGGTTGGTGCAGCTAGATATCAGAGCCAAAAGAAAATTTAATGAGATGGTTAAGTCATGCCCAGTGGACATGAATGGACTAAGCAACAAGGAAGATTTGAACATATTGCCTTTAGGTTCCTATGACTATCTAATTGGTATGGATTGGTTGGACCAAGACCATGCTATCCTATACTGTTATAATAAATCATTTACTTGCTAGGATGAAGAATGGAACCTAAGGACAGTGCAGGGAATTCCAAAGGCCATAACTGTCAGAGAAATTTTAGCATTGTAGCTAAAGAAATGTTACAGAAAAGGATGTCAAATATTGTAAATGTGTTGAACTTGCACATAATAGATCTAGCTAGAAAATACCACACACATTTGCACAGAGAAATTGAGAAAGAAGAAGCAAGAGAGAAAGAATGGAAGAATTCTCATTAACTATATTCCACATTCCAAGAGTGAATAATTTACAATATATATAGGATACATGAGTAACTAATGAGCCATAGTGGTGGTCTAGAGTGATATGGACACACACCAATAGTTACAAGAGTAAACTTCCACCTGGTCTAGTCTCTCAGGTAGTTACGGGAGTGAACTGCCACCTAGTCTGAGTTAACTAGTCAACTAGTCTTTAGTTAATTGACTGAACAAAGAGTAGTGAGGAGTTAACTCAGGAAGTCAAGAGTAACGCGCCAGTTTGGTGATGATCCCAAGGAAAGTGTGCATTATCTGGTGATGATCCCAATGTTGCATGGTGACAAAACCATTGCAACATCTAAAATTAACTCAACTAGTCAAACTGAAGTGTCAACTGAAAGAGAATATTCTCCCTAAAGGAATATTCTTCCTAAAATATAAGAGACTGAATAATGACTAATAAACAAGGAAAAACATTAGGAAAAATAAATCCTAGGTGTGTGTGAAGTAACTCCAACAAATATTTGCAACTCATATGGAAGAAACACCTAAGGATAAGGTATGAAGTCTTACACCCTTCATTAGTTTAGATCCATTTTGGATAAATCATTCCTCTATTTTCATCATTCCCAACTTTTGCATTGAGATCAAGGCTAAACATAACATCAATGAGCATTTGCATCTAAGAGATAAAACACATATTTCCAAACATGAGGCCTAATCGACTTGCTAAGATTACTAAAATTGGGGTAATCATAATCGTCTCCCTATGTATTGAAATCAAAGAAAGTATATGCATCTTCGTGAGGCTATGTGGACGGATCATATATGTTGTGTAGTGATACTAGCTTCACCTCCATTATAGAACCCTGGAAATCCTCATCTGCTTAATCAAAGCCACCCACACAAAAAGAGCTCTCCCTATAGAAAAATAAAAGTTTTATTGAAAATATTAACTACCCAAAAATGATTTCAAAGAGATAAATAACATTAACAGAAAAGCCAGAAATAAGTTTTTCAACTAAACATTGAAAGCAACCATTTCAAATTATTTTAATGGTGGGATGAGTGTTCCAAGTGTTTATTAGTCCCCGTCGAAGGCGTAGAGGGACTATAGCGATCGATAATTCATTGACTTCATATTAGTTTGTCCTTTGACTATTTTTTTTTTCATAATCTCTATTATTCGAACTAGAGAACTAAAAACATTACTTTTTATATAATAAAAAAAAACCTTATAAGTCATGATCTCATTGGATAATAAATTCGAGGTCTTATTTCCATCTTTGTTATTCCCAATGTTTTATATGTTAGCATATCCAAAGTTTTTGATCATCTACGGTCTTTTTTAATTTTTACTATTTTATTTAAATGTTTAGATATCCAAAGTTTTGAGCATCGAGAGTTAGTTTTTTATTAGTTGACTTCATATTAGTTTGTCCTTTGACTAATTTATTTTTGCATAGTTTCTATTGTTCGAACTATTGTTATTGTTATTATTTTTATTTTTTATTTTTATTCAGTACTTAAAGAGACATTTTTATTATTACGTACGTAAACAATCCTACCACATTGCATTCTTTCTTAAATGTTTACACTGCACAAGGCCCTTGGATGGTCTTGAAAACCTTAAATGTTTACTTTACAGGCCTCACAACCTTAAATGTTTACTTAACATGCGTGTTACAATACATTTTCCTTTGATTTTTGGATACAATCTTGTCTACAGTGAGGATCCCTTGGCATGCACTATGGCTGCTCCATCCAGCTATAGTTTGCATGCATGACCCCTCGAGCTATTAAAACAAAAGGAGAAACAAAGAAATGGAAGCATGGAATCATGTCTATTTTTTTTTTAATCGGGATCCTAGCATAAAAAAAATAACGCATTGGCCAAGAATTTGAATTTGCGACCTCGACAGGTCGAAGTCTAGTTTCAGAATAGAAGAGCATGGTAAGAAATCATTCCAGGGCCAATATAATCACTTGATCTAGAAAAAAACTGTTCTATGGTTGTCATTTTGTGTCCATTAACACGTGTTTCTTGATTTTTCAGAACAAAGTTGAAGCAAACAGAAGTAGATTGCGAGGTTTTGAAGCATTGTTGCGAAAATCTAACGGAGGAGAACAAAAGGCTGCAGAAAGAACTGCAAGAGCTAAGGGCTTTGAAGGCGGCTCCTCAATCGTGCGTGATAGGACAAGATAATGACTACATGTCTCTTCCTGCCACCACGCTCACCATGTGCCCCTCCTATGAAAGGGTGGATACCATGGAAAGCATTCGAAGCCTTTAATTCTCCAAGTCACAGATTTCTTGGTTTGCCCAACAGTCCGCAACCTGCTAGTCTTATTAACAAACTCATACTTTTGTTTTTTTCTTTTTCTTTCAAGGATCCATGGATAAGGTTTGCCTTGTCTTGTATGTTTCAAATCATTCCACACTGGTCATCCTTTTTTTGTTAGATTTCCCCCCCTTTAAAAACATAGAGAGACATACACCATATAATCCTTCTAGGATAAGCAATGGACTAACAATACCAATAGTGAAGAAGTGCCCGGGATCAAAGATTTGTTGTATATTATGTTGGAAATCTATTCACAGATGGAAAATAGCACATCCAAAGGTTTTGATCATCTATGGTATTTTTTAATTTTTACTATTTGTATTTAAATGTTTAGATATCCAAAGTTTTGAGCATCGAGAGCTAGTTTTTTATTAGTTGACTTCATATTAGTTTGTCCTTTGACTATTTTTTTTTTGCATAGTATCTATTGTTCAAACTATTGTTATTATTGTTATTATTATTTATTATTATTATTAAGTACTTAAAGAGGCATTTTTATTATTACGTACGTAAACAGGCATGCCACACTGCATTCTTTCTTAAATGTTTACACCGCGCGAGGCCCTTGGAGGGTCTTGACAACCTTAAATGTTTACCTAACAGGCCTCACAACCTTAAATGTTTACTTAGCAGGCATGTTACAATACATTTTCCTCCGATTTTTGGATACAATCTTGTCTGCAGTGAGGATCCCTTGGCACAAATTGTTGCATCATACATTTTAAAGTATGTCTCTTCATGATCAAGGACCAATGAGTATATAAGCAAACATGCAATGAGTGATAAAAGTAAAGTGATAGGCGTTATACTAGTTGTAAAGTGATAGGTGTTATACTAGTTTTTCACTCATTTGAACCAGAAGATATTAATGTTACACATACACACACATAGAGAGATACATGTACATATATATGTTATGTATATTAATTTTCTTTTTTGAATTGATTTCTTCTTATTATGATGAGGTTAACGTGCTTAGATTTAGCATTATGGGAAACCATTAACATCATTCAATTTGGTTACATTTGGCTAAGCAACTGTGAGTGTGATATCTATTTTGTCAAAATCATCCAAGATTCACATCTGTCCCTAATTGTTGTTTTGTGCACTGGCACACTTGCAAAAGCATGAGCACAAGCACCAAAATGTCACTTGGTAGAACTTGAATTCAAGTGAGGGATATATACCTACTTGCTTTCATCAACCTAACTAACCATTGTTGAGGAATGAAAGTGCACTACCCATGTATACATGAGTTTAGTGTTGTTTAATGTGCTACAATATATTTGTCTTTCCGGTTAATAACAACCGTGGGTTTTAATTCGAGTCCTAATCGTTGTTTTGTGCACTGTCACACTTCCAAAAGCGTGAGCACAAGCACCAACATGTCACTTGGTAGGAATTGAATTCAAGTGAGCCTACTTGCTTTCATCAACCTAACTAACCACTAACCATTGTTGATACAATAATTATTATTTTTAATGCTAGTAGCACAAATACCCACTTTAACATAGAGGAAGAGAGACTTGAACATTGCATCTTTCACATGTCCAAGAATGTTTTTTTATGAATTGAACATGGGTAAATCCTCATATACTTCATAATAGTTTATATGTGCCAAGTTTGAATTCCTAAGCACATGCATACCTATATCACTTATAATAGTTGATGCTTGATATACATTTGTCCAGTGACTATGGCCTTTGGTTCTTATCAACTAATCATTTACCAAATAAGATGAGAATAATATTTTCAACCTAGAATTTTCAAAGAAATGGACATCATTTAAAAGAGTACAATATAACACAAAGGGTATTCTGATAGCTTACGATAATAGTCACTACCATGTTAGAAAGTTGAGTTTGTATATATATTTTCCTGTTATATATTTCAAACCAAAACATGCTGAAATCTTTGCTTTGTTTTTTTCTTATTACCATTGGTTTGACATACCGTTCTTGATAACATTTGGAACCTAATATATAATAAATGGAGATGGGTATGAGACTTTTTCAAAAGGTCCACTTTCAAGGATACGACCTTGGAAGTCTTGTAACTTTGATAAATATGAAATTGTATGTTTCACAATATGGATTGTGTAATTGTTTTCACTGTGAAGTCTCCTTGGAATGTTCTAGATGTTTGGACTTCAAAGGCTTCTATTCCATAACACTCTTTCAATGTGTTAGCAACAATTGTAGTATCGGGGAACAAAGGTACGTAGGTTTGCAGGATTGCGCGATAAGTGCCCAAACACAACACACAGAGGAAATCTGTTTGGGGCCCGAGTCAAGCAAGCGAGCCTGATCATGGACATGAGATGCAGCGAAAGAGATCTAGACTATCCGTCTGGGAAAGGATTCGTGGTGGGAGATCAGCGTCATCGGGAAAGTCCCGACAGGGAAGCACCCATCGAGGAACTTGAAGCCATTGGGATATCAGGGATCTTGGGGACGAGTGATTCGCGCACTTCAAAAATGCGAACCACAAAACCCCGATGGAAAGTATGGTCAAGGGAATATGGTAGTGGTCACTTGGACCAGGGCCTAGTCAAAGGGCTAGCACGGAAGGAGCCATCGAGGATCGGAAAATCGCGAGTCCTGTGGACACAAACATCACGTCATCGTGAACGCTGAAACTTCGATGGAGGGTTCGACTACGGTCACACGAAGACAGGTCATATTGATCGTGTTCTAGCCGGTAGGGGCTAGCTCATAGAGGTGGAGCTCATCACATATTAGGTATCGGATTTCGGGAAGCTGGCACCCCTTATTTCTTGCACTTTGAAACTTCGAACCCTGAATTTCCGATAACACCCAGAATCGGGCCCACGGATTTGGCGCCTGGTCATTGAGAAGGAGGCTTGGGGGAGGGGCGTTTATGTTTTTTGTTCTGCATCTCAGACCTCGATGACACGTATCCTCCATTTCATCATCTTTCACTTCTAGCCACCTCCGCCTCAGCTGATTGCCCCCCACCTTGTTCAGTCACCGAATATCCTCTACTATCCCCACGTCATCTTCTTGTGCCACATCGCATCTACACCTTTAGCTCCTAAGAGCCCACACATACCCAGTATCCGGTTTGTCATGCCCATCACCTCAGCCTTGTTAGCTTCATCCACATTGGCCAACCGAATTCCCCTATAGAAATCCAGCAAAGTAGCAGACAACCAAAGGTAGGCTACCACATCTCCCATATGAATATTTGACCAGAACCTCTCAGGTCCCGATGAATCAGTTAATGAAAATGAGGAAGGTGGGTGATACATCATCTCCTTCCTTAAATAGAAGTTTAGAAAGGAGCGTGTATAGAGACAGGTTGTCAGTTCCTCCTGACAAAGATTGCGTCTGACAGACGACTGCATGGGCATTCTGCCCAACATCTGCATGCGTAGCCTAACAGAGAAGCTCCTCAATGTCAAGCATTGAATTCATGATATGATCATGCCTTTAGTTCTTGAGTCAGTTCCAAGTATATGTAGGCATTTATGCCATTTTTGTGGGTATCGATGGTTAAGCAGAGCTCCCGGATGTAAAGTTTTAATGAAGCACTGATACTCTGATTATGTATGAACTTTTGAGACGTCTTGCCTTATGGATGCTAGTTTCTTTCATATCTTTGTTTACACTGTGTTAGAGCAGCTCGGAATTGGAGGATCCAGTCGAGCTGTAGCTATTGTAGGATGATGTTGTAATGGATCACTGTAATAATTTCGCCGTCTCTAATTAGTTCTTGTGATTTTACCAGCACTGAGTGACTTGGAATTGGAGGATCCAGTCAAGTCTCCTTTCAGTTTCTTGAGACCCTGAACCAAGCAGATCTTGCATTCAGAGTCTTTCTTCTACAAAATGCCGAAAGCTTGTTGCCCAAAGTTGTTTGTTCACTTTTCTTACTACGTCCTCCACCTGCTCATATTTTAATCAACCCACTGGCTGAAGTTAGGATTCCAGAACTCCTTTGTTCTTTACGTACCAGAATCAGTCCCTGAGTTAGAGTGATATCTCCTCGAGCTGTTATCTCCATTTGATCATCCCTTTATAAACAAATCATGACATTAAACTGATGGGTGTCAGGCTCTGCTCCTGCTAGCAATCTAGGAGTGACTTCTGACGCTAACATTTCTGGCACCGTTGCCGGGGACAAAATTGAAGATTTTCCCTGGGTAAAATGACATTGAGCCTCTGAATTCGAAGGTGCATCAGATTATCAGAGCCTTTCAAGATTGCCAACATGCACCTGGCGACTCCATTGTGATGACTCCACTGTGGTGGACCTGCCCTGTCAATTGTGGCTTTCAGGGGTAGGCATACGCGGTCTCATCCACAACTGCCTCTAGCTACACCTGAAACAGATCCAGAGGTGGTGCTCAGAAAAGGAAAGGCCTCTGAAGAAGAAGTGTCCATCACTGAACCAGGTAATCCACCATATCCTTCTGTTGGAGCTCATTTTTCCCCTCCTCAGTTATTTGACAGGCCTGTTTCTGTAGTGTCCCGTTTCCTAAATTTTGGGAGTGTTCCTGTTGAGTTTTCCTCTCCTGGTCTGGGACCAGAGGGACAATAATTTGTCACTCCCCTCTCCCCTGAAGCTGTACCCTAGTGTAGACCCAGAACCGCAGGAGATTTCCCTACGCCTAGCTTAACCACTTCTGTGCAAAGAGGAGCACCCGCTAACTTGAGCTCGCTTGCCTTCTCCTTAAATCCCCTCTTGTTTCCCACTCCACTTCGAGACTCATTCTCAATAACCCGTTGCGAACTCCTCCTCCTCCAAATTCTCCTCCACCTAACATTCCTATGGCTGGTGCTAATCCCCCTCTGAATAGAATGGACACCATAGTTGCTGCTAGGTATGCTCCCTTGATATTACCTAATCCCATGAATCCTTTCCCTGCTAGAGATTACTTGAAATATATGCCTAAGTTCACCGGGGAAGGGGACATAACTGTGGAAGAAAACCTGGCTTCTTTCTACAGTTATGCAGACAACCTGAACATTGGAGATGAAGATGTCTGGATGAGGGTTTTTTTCTAGAGCCTGGATGGTGAGGTAAGGAAATGGTTTAGAGGATTAGATCCTGGATCTATTGCTGGATTTGAAGCCCTGGATAATGCTTTCCTGAGGTAGTGGGGAGATAAGAAGGATTTCATGTATTATATGACCGAGTTCGGGTCTTTGAAGAAGATGGAAGGAGAGTCTGTCTCTGACTTCTCCAAAAGATTCAATAAGATGTACAATAAGATTCCTGATGAAATAAAGCCATCTGAAGCATTGGCTAAGATGTCCTATGCTAGTGCGTTTGGCCCCAATTTTTGTCTTTTATTGAGAGAAAGAAGGGCCGCTTCCTTAGCTCAAATGAAAGACGCAGCCATAGAAGTGGAATCCAATGTATTAGCAGATGATAGATTGAGGAACCAGGCTGACGCGGGAAGAAGAAAGGGAAAATCCGAAGCCTCAACTTCTGGCCCATCGGTGCCCCACCTTCAAGTAGATGAACTAACCAAGATGGTGAAGTCTCTGTCTGCAGAGATGGAAAAAATGAAGGTAGAGCGGAGGCAAGCATACAAGGGCCCTCAGAGCACCGAAAACAAAGGAGGTTTTCGGAGGCCAAACAATATTGCTCCCCCGATGATGCAAAGAGACAGAGATGACCAGAAAATTCAGGCCCCTTTTCAAAAAAAATTTGTGGCTGAGGGAGAAGAAGGGGAAACATATGAACTTGAGCTTGAAATCCATTGCTTTGGGGATACTCCTCCTTTTCCTCATCTCACTCAATCATCATACGAAGAGTCTCTCATGGATAGTCAACTAAATGAATTGAGCAAGGGAGAAAAGGCTGGCGGCGGTCAAGGTAGGTACAACCTGAGGTCCAGCAAAAAGACAGCAGAACTTGATATTCCTGAGCAGTCCATTAGAGTAGAGAAGCCTGCTAGTAAAGTAGAAGATGGTCACAGAGGTAATAAGGCCCAACCCCTCTTTCCCGTTGTCCATAATCATGTTCCTGAAATAAAAGAAATTCCAAAGCCTACATCTTCTTTTAACTTCGAGCATGAGATCCAAAAGATCAGAATCCCTGTGCCCCTCACTGAGCTGATTAAACATGACGAATTCAAAAAGCGCTTCTCTGAACTTTTACAGTCTGAAGCCTCATGCCTTCCCTCAGACTCCATAAACCTCCAAGATGAAAAGCCAACAGTTGTCCTGGGCCCCATGGTAGAAAATAGAGATGACTCATCCCCCCCTTTCTACACATCCATGAAAGTACATGATAAAGTGTTGCACAACTGCTTGATGGATTCAGGGGCCTCTCACATCCTCATGCCCAAAAATGTCATGGAAGAGTTAGGGCTAGAAGTTACCTGAGCCTATCATGACCTCTATTCCTTTGACTCTAGGAGAGTTCAGTGTCTTGGAGTGATCAAAGACCTGGTTGTGACCTTGTTTCAACTGCCCATGAAGAGTGTGGTCATGGATATTGTAGTAGCTGATGTCCCCCCCCAAGT